>ARYC01003315.1:0-66228 GCA_000711775.1 Oxytricha trifallax | reverse complement strand
TCCACTAAATTTGGGCTCATGATCAAGAGTGTGACACCGGAACACCAGATATATAGTCATTTTCAAAAGTTATAGGGGGGTCAATTTGTCCATTTTTAGATTTTTAAAATTTGGCCCAGGAGCTGAACCTTTCCCCGGCAAAACTCAACTTGCAATTTATATTTCCCAAAAACTCCCGAGAATATCAATTATGGTCATTTAGACCTCGCTGAACACGAATATAAAATCAGAATTGATTTATCTTCAAAGCGCGCAAAGATACAACCACTTTAAGTTTTATTATAAGAACTGATGAGTGAGTGTGTTAAACATCGATTTTTAGGGTTTTCAAGGCTGCGGGAGAGGGTCAAGGAAATTCTTGAGGTGACCTGGAATTAAGCAAATCCACTAAATTTGGGCTCATGATCAAGAGTGTGACACCGGAACACCAGATATATAGTCATTTTCAAAAGTTATAGGGGGGTCAATTTGTCCATTTTTAGATTTTTAAAATTTGGCCCAGGAGCTGAACCTTTCCCCGGCAAAACTCAACTTGCAATTTATATTTCCCAAAAACTCCCGAGAATATCAATTATGGTCATTTAGACCTCGCTGAACACGAATATAAAATCAGAATTGATTTATCTTCAAAGCGCGCAAAGATACAGCCATATTAAGTTTTATTATAGAAATTGATGAGTGATTGTGTTAACCATCGATTTTTAGGGTTTTCAAGGCAGCGGGAGAGGGTCACGGAAATTCATGAGGTGACCTGGAATTAAGCAAATCCACTAAATTTGGGCTCCTGATCAATAGTGTAACACCGGAACACCAGATATATAGTCATTTTCAAAAGTTATTGGGTGGTCAATTTGTCCATTTTTTGATTTTTTAAATTTGGCCCAGGAGCCGAACCTTTCCCCGGCAAAACTCAACTTGCAATTTATATTTCAAAAACTCCCGAACATATCAATTCTGGTCATTTTGACCTCGCTGAACACGAATATAAAATCAGAATTAATTTATCTTCAAAGCGCGCAAAGATACAGCCATATTAAGTTTTATTATAAGAACTGATGAGTGAGTGTGTTAAACATCGATTTTTAGGGTTTTCAAGGCAGCGGGAGAGGGTCAAGGAAATTCCTGAGTTGACCTGGAATTAAGCAAATCCACTAAATTTGGGCTCCTGATCAAGAGTGTGACACTGGAACACCAAATATATAGTCATTTTCAAAAGTTATAGGGGGGTCAATTTGTCCATTTTTTGCTTTTTAAAATTTGGCCCAGGAGCCGAACCTTTCCCCGGCAAAACTCAACTTGCAATTTATATTTCCCAAAAACTCCCGAAAATATCAATTCTGGTCATTTAGACCTCGCTGAACACGAATATTAAATCAGAATTAATTTATCGTAAAAACGCGCATAGATACAGCCAATTCAAGTTTTATTATAAGAATTGATGAGTGAGTGTGTTAAACATCGATTTTTAGGTTTTTCAAGGCAGCGGTAGAGGTTCACGGAAATTCATGAGGTGACCTGGAATTAAGCAAATCCACTAAATTTGGGCTCCTGATCAAGAGTGTGACCCTGGAACACAAATATATAGTCCTTTTCAAAAGTTATAGGGGGGTCAATTTGTCCATTTTTTGATTTTTAAATTGGCCCAGTAGCCGAACCTTTCCCCGGCAAAACTCAACTTGCAATTTATATTTCCCAACAACTCCCGAAAATATCAATTCTGGTCATTTTGACCTCGCTGAACACGAATATAAAATCAGAATTATTTTATCTTCAAAGCGCTCAAAGATACAGCCATATTAAGTTTTATTATAGGAATTGATGAGTGAGTGTGTTAAACATCGATTTTGAGGGTTTTCACGGCAGCGGGAGATGGTCACGGAAATTCCTGAGATGACCTGGAATTAAGCAAATCCACTAAATTTGGGCTCCTTATCAAGAGTGTGACACCGGAACACCAGATATATAGTCATTTTCAAAAGTTATAGGGGGGTCAATTTGTCCATTTTTTGATTTTTTCAATATGGCCCAGGAGCCGAACCTTTCCCCGGCAAAACTCAACTTGCAATTTATATTTCCCAAAAACTCCCGAAAATATCAATTCTGGTCATTTAGACCTCGCTGAACACGAATATAAAATCAGAATTAATTTATCTTCAAAGCGCGCAAAGATACAGCCATATTAAGTTTTATTATAGGAATTGATGAGTGAGTGTGTTAAACATCGATTTTTAGGGTTTTCAAGGCAGCGGGAGAGGGTCAAGGATATTCATGAGGTGACCTGGAATTAAGTAAATCCACTAAATTTGGGCTCCTGATCAAGAGTGTAACACCGGAACATCACATATATATATATCAATTTTTTTAAATTTTTATTATTTTCAAATGCAATTATTTATTATTTAATTTGTATATTTTAAATTTTTAATTATTCTTTTCATTATTTCTATTTTTTTTACCTGTTATAGCAGATGAATTTTTATATTAAAGCTCTGAAATTAAAAAATATTTATTTAATTTATTTTCTTTTTTTTGATTTTTGTTTTTTTTTATTTCTAGATCGATTATTTTTTATATTTATTTAATTATGTTATTTTTTAATATTTTTTTTTTTTCATATTATTTTTGTTTCCACTCTTTTCTTATTACTTTATTACAATTTTATTTTTAACAATTATATACATCAATACATAATCTTTATTCATATTCATATTATTTTCCAAGTATTTATATATTATAAATAAAATTTGTGAGCAATTAAACTGGATTATAGCCATCTGTTTACTGTTTAACTGTTTAATCTTTAATTTTTAATATTATTTTTTATATTAAAATTTTATAAATTTAATTTATCTCATTAAACAAATAAATACACTAAACAGCCTGTATTAATCTGCGCATCTGCTTTAAAAATTAAAATTAGCAACTAGTCACACTAAATGGATTTACTTAATTTATTTTATACTGTTTAATATTTGTAAATGTAATGATTTACTAAATAGATTGAACATATCATGTTTTTTGTATTTATTTGTATTTAATTTAAGTAAATTAGTGATTACTCTACATTCTTATGACATTGATGATCCATTCTACTTTCTCTCAAACTGGTCTTGATTACTATACTCTTCATTATCAATACCAGAATGCATGTGGGTATCATCTGCCTTACTACTTTCCAGATTTATTTTCTACAGATTCCTTGCTAAGCCCATTCAAGTGAATCGGAACTGTCCATTTTTTCTAAACTATTGCATCTCTAACTTATAGATTGTGATCCTCTCCATGAATTTGTTATAATCTTTTGCTTATCTTTTCGTAGAACGGTTCATGGGTCGTGCTCTCAACTAGAGTGTTCTTGGATGTCAAATATGCCTCTCCAGGCTTTGCGCCGACTGTGTAAATTTACTCTCTGCTTTATCAAGGTAAATCTAAATGTGCGATAACCATTTCTGTGATGTTTTCATGTATATTTCAAGATCAGCCAAATAATACAACTGATGAGCTATAAAATTTAAAGAGACTTGTGACTATAATTCCTAGACGGCGTTCTTGACAAAAAGTATCATAGTTTTAGTATTCCCCTGATGGATTTGAAATTAAAGAGCGAGCTTCATCCATATCCTTAAACATTCAATCTTTTAATCACTAATTTATTTAAATTAAATTAAACTAATAAACACCAAACACCAGATCTATTCAGTCTATTAAGTTAATCATTGCATTTTCAAATATTAAAAAGTCTACAAACATTTAGGAAAGCTGTTTAGTGTGTTTAATTGTTAATTTTATCTTTTTGAGCAGATGCACAAATTTTAGAGGCTGTTTGGTGTGTTTAATTGTTTAATGAGATATATTAATTAGATAAAAATTTAAATATTAAAATTAAAATAATAATTAAAACAGATAAACAGTTCAAATAGATAGCTATGATCCTGTTTAATTGCTCACAAATTTGATTTATAATATACTCAAATACTTGTTTGATTTTATAGAAATGATATGCATTTATTTTTTTTTATACAGATTCAATTGTATTTTAGTAAAAGTTAAAATTGCTAAATTAATATTTCAATAGTGGCATATTATACATAAATATTTATGTTTCTATAAACATTTCTTATGTTATATATTTTTAACTAAAATGAAGTCAAAAGAGAATGTAATTGCAAATGAATTTGGATTGCAGTACTAAACAGTAGACAACATAGTTTATTCTATGATATTTATTTATTATAACAAAATTTGATATTAATTTATACTTTAAATTTATTTTAGATGTCATCATTTTTATTTTTAAATTTAATAATTTATTTTTATAAGATATTTATCAACGATAAATTTCTTTTTAATTTTTGAAATAAAACTATTTTAATAATAAATATGAACAGGACAAGGCTCTCTCAAAGGAAATAGATGTCTGTAATATTTAAAAATAAATCCTTTAATTATTATAATGTGAAAAAATATACTTAAGATATAGTTTTAATATTCAGTAATATTTAATCAAAAGAAAGTAATGAATGCATGTTATTTAATAATTTTTATAATTGTCTGACAACGATGACAAAAATGAATTATAAATTTCTAAATTGATTTTATATTCATTGTATATTATTTCTTAAAATTTCAAATTTACTTTTATCAATTAATTTTTTATAGATGAGTATCAATAAATCTCCTTGCCTATAAATCACTGCAAACTTGAAAAGTCGACAAATATGAAAAATTTAAATATAGTTCAAACTTTTAGAAGTTTAATATGAAATAATTAATAAGAAATACGATATGTAAATTTATTTTAATGACTCACTAAAAATAGATAAGATTTTTTAAGCAATTATATTTTAATCTTAATTTCTTTAAAGTGATTAGCTATTATTTAATTTAGTAGTTTAAAAATTATTTTTCAATTAAAATAAATATATTGATAATAATTACTCTTTATACCTAATATAATATGTATTGAGCGCTTTTAATTGAAATTTAAATTAATATTTTATGATAATAAAGATACTGTAAATCGTTTTAGATTCATTTTATAAAGTAGAATTTAATTAAAATATTATAATATTTCATATTTCATTCATAATTTTTATCAGATTATTAAAAAATCTAATTAATAAGGTGGATTTATCAACGTTTAGAATAAAATAAAAAATGGAATTAATTGTGTAGATAAATAACTTTAATCATACAATCATGAAAAAATATATTTAAAATTGGATGTAATTATAATTTATATGTAATATTTATAATTTAAGTTAAAACTAGTATAACTATTCAAAACAAAATTATATATAAATATATACTATATTAAGTCATGTACTAATTAAAATAATTATATAATAAATTTGAAACAAATCATTCTTTAAAAATCAAATCTTTTAATTAGATTTTATATTTTGTTTGATTTTGATAATGTTTAAATTGATATATTTATTTAGGAAATAAACTAATTTTGATTAATGTATAAGCAAATTAAAATAATAAAATTTCTTGTTTTTTAATTCTCTATGAATAAACAAATATTAATTTAAATAAATGAAACATTATAACAAAATGAAAATTATTTTATGAAGTGTTCTCAATACTTAAATCTAGGTGATAGAAGTAAATTCCTTCTTTAATCTGTTTCTGACCCATTTATCAAAAATATTGAATTCCAAGATATATATATTCTTATAAGTATATTTTAATTGAATAAAATAATGGGAAACATATTTATATTTGCCAAGAGTGTGACTTGTATGAGTAATAAATTTATTCAACAATTAAGAAATCAATGTGATTTCATTTTAAATTTATGAGCATTTCAATTTCAAAGCTTCTCAGACTGCTGAAAATAAATGCATTCAGTTCAATAACTAGTTTAAGAAATTATTTTTGGGACTCTTAAAAATATTATTATAAAGTATTATTAATTATTAAAAGCATTATAAAAGCTGTATTAATAATAAATAACTCTACCAGAGCTATATAGTAATTTTTGAGGAATCACAGAATGAACAAATTTAAACTCCACTTTACTATTATAATATTTTTTTATTTATGATTATGACTATTTTGACATAAATATGAGCTACTTTCGAAAATTTAAGCCACAACTAAATATTAAGGAAGAATTAAATACAGGAGCTATTCATTTAGAGCTTTTGTATGAAGATTTATTTATAAAGGTTTTTAACCATAATAATTTCGACAAGTAATTATAAAATCTTACAAATATTTTGCTTATTTTTAAAGTCTTAACTATTAAATTTTTTATTAAGATATCAGCTAAACTTGATTCCTGATAATTTATGATAAAAATAATCTCAAATTTTTTTTATGTTGTTTACTAGTTTTAATTTATTTACCCTAATATTGATACCTATAAATAATGAAATATTTTTAGTAAATTATAATTTTTTTAATTAAAATAATGGGCAAGAGCATTTGAACAGCACGCAATTAGGCTGCAATGACCTAAGAAATATAAAATTATAGAGGTTTTGGGGGAAGGGTCAAATGCTATAGTAAGATTAGCATCCAAATATTACTATAAACTTATTTATTTATTATTTTGACAATTAAATTATTTATTAACAGAGCTTTCACAATTAAAATTAGTATTTAAAATAAAAAATCATTGATTAAATAAATTAAAGAAATATTTTTTCTTTTTATATAATCAATAAAAAGAAAGCAATGTAAAAGCCGAAAAATGCAAGTTAACGAATTTTCAATCAAAGAATTAAATGAACAATTTTTAAAATGAAGTGGATAATTATTATCTAAATATAGATAAAAAAAACTTTGACATCTATTTTATAACTATGAAATATAACTTAGTTTTAATTATTAAGCAATAATTACAATTAATCAAAAAAGAAAAATAGTAGTATGTTGCAATAAAGTAAATCAATATTTAATTATATTATAAATTTTATAGGTTTTAAAGTAAATTTAGGTTGGTACTGTCTCACACCCCCGCTATTATTAATGTAATAATAATATCAATAATTCTCTCACTAATCAATATGGAGTATAAAATCACGAATTTTAATAACTAAAATTGTTTTTGGAATCGTTCTAAGGTCATATTACTTAGGAAAAAACTATTGATTTATCACAAAATTACTAAAATTTACAATTGTTTTTATAACATTTCTTTCGCGAATTTTTCCCCAATAATTTTCATATTTAACTTACAATATTTTGCCTTGAAACTAGAAGACAATTTATTATTGATATTTAATGTATCATAATATTTATATCAATTTAAAATCAATTGTTCTTAAGTTATATTTTATTATAATTCTATTTTTAAATCCCTAAATATCAATAATAAATTGTGTTCTAGTTTCAACGCAAAATATTGTAAGTTAAATATGAAAATCATTGGGAAAAATTCGCGAAAGAAATATAATAAAAACAATTGTAAATTCTAGTAATTTTGTGATAAATCAATAGTTTTTTCAAAGTAATATGACCTCAGAGCGATTCCAAAAACAATTTTATTTATTAAAATTCGTGATTTTTACCCCATTTTGATTAGTGAGAGAATTATTGATATTATTTTTATATTAATAATAGTAGGGGTGTGAGACAGGTGCCAACCTAAATTTGCAAAGATTCTATTAAAAATTCAGGTTAATCAATAGAGTAACTATTTATAAAATAAATATATATGAGATTAGATTTTTAAACTGAGAAATGAGATTTAATGCTAAAGGAAACTAATTTCATGTGGAAATATTCTGAAATTATATAAGGTTTATGAGTCATAGAATAGCTTTTACTTATTTCTTGAGTATCAATCAGGCGGCACTTTGAGTGATAAAATATTTAATTAATGCATTAAATATATATTTATAATTGATACTATTTCTCAATCATAGTAAATTCTAGAAAAAGATTTGTAAGTAATTGGTAAAAATTTATAAAGTAACATTATCTCTAGTTTATTACATTAAAAGTCAAATTACATAGTTTTTTTATTTTTAATTTATGTAATGCAATCCAGAGATGTTAACGTACTTTTTTTGACTGCCTTAAATATGGATAATTAATAATTTATTCATATTTTAATTAATTAACTGACAAAAAATCTAAAAATAAACAATCGTTTATATCCTATCAAAATAAATTAAAAGACTTGAATTTATTTAATAAAAGGTATTAACATTCAAATTTCTGAGGTATTTCTCAATTCAATTACCTTGTTTTTTATTATAATTTTGTCTACAATAAAAATAAGTTTATATATAAATCTTATAATTATACTTGCACCACTATATTAATCTTTTTATTTTCACATAATTTAAAATTTCTTACCAAATCATGGCCTAATTATTACTAGCCATCGATTATATGCATGATAAAAACATAATGCACAGAGATTTAAAGTTAGCCAATATCCTTCTGACTTCCAAAGCTCCTGGCTCTTATGATTTGAGGATTGCTGATTTCGGATTAGCTTGTGAACTTTTATATATACTTTTTTCTTATTTACATAGAAATATTTAATAGTAGAGAAATGTAAATAAAATGAGTTAGTAATAATAGTGAGTATATAGCAATATTATACCGAGTAGATTTGTGAAATAGTGTTTTTCTAATAATTAAACCATTTTAAGATGCATCTAAAAATGAATCTGTGAGTAGTACACCCTAGAAATGTATTTTTAAAAATATCTAATCAATATTAATATATTACAGTTAGATTGCTTAAAGTTAACTTTTTATAAGGTATGCATAATGCCAATGATATAAAATTGTCATAAAATTCACAGACCTAAATTAATTCAATGAACAAGATTCAATTATATTTGAGAACTAATTAGTATTGGTAATTGAATGTTTTATATTATTACTTAGAAATGATGGAAAAACATTAGAAAGATGTGGTACACCTACCTATATAGCACCTGAAATATTATAAGGATAAGATTATAACACCAAAGTCGACATATTTAGTTTGGGATCCATAATGTTTAATTTAATATCAGGCCGATATCTCTTTTCAAATGATGGTAATCAAAACAAAAATACCATTTTTTAGTTTAAATTTTATTGTTTAAGATTTATAGAGGATATTCCCCCCCCCCCATTAAATCCTAAAATCAATTAATTTGGTCTGATGTTTTTATACTATAGTTTGGATTATATTGGAATTAGAAATGAAAAGATTTTTATTTTTGAATTAGTATTTACTTAAGAATTTTGTTTCCTTAAATAAATCAATTATATTTATATTTAAATCATATCATCAGAAGCCTCCATAGATAGCAAATTTTATTATTTCATTTTTGAAATTTTTCAAATTAATAAACTGTGTTAATGAAAAAAATTAATGAATTAAGGAGATATTAGGATTTGTAATGGACCTGAAAATATAATATACCTTAATAAAATGTGCGATCTGACCCATATTTCACAGTATACTCAAGAATAATAATATTTTATTGTTTTGTTTATATCAAAGAAAATGTATAGTATATTTGAGTGATAGCCCCTAGATGGTAAATAGTAATTTTTCCCTCAAAAATATTTTATATAATCATTAAGCTTTAAAAACATAAAAATCAGTCTAATCATAATATTCAATCTAAAGAACTATAAAAGAGTGATTTTTGTTTTTTTATAGCTTAATGAATTTTGAGTGTAAAATTATTGTCTCCCCATCCAGAGGACACTATCCGTAAATTTTAATTAACCTTAAGATATTCTAATTTTAATTTAATTCAAGGAGTCTCTGATGACTTTAGTTTTTATTCTATTTATTAAACATGTTTTATATATAAATAGATGAAGCGAGAGATCTTCTCTTTAAACTCCTTGAAAAAAATCCTTAAAATCGAATCTCACCTCGGGATGCATTTAGCTTAAATAGTATAATTATAGGTGAAATGATTAATTTAATCAACATTGTACATTCAATTAAATATTATCAACTTTAATATATTTTTAGGTACTCTACCGCATTTGAGCTGTTTTTCTGTTGAGTTCATTAATTAAATTAATTATTAAAATATTTAAATTTAATAGCTGAAAATATACATAAAAAGATGTTTTATAAAAAAGTAATGTATAATTTAAAAATAATAAATTAAAAATAACTATTACAATTTTAAAATTAATCTCTATAAGAAAAGTTGTTAAATATATCAATATTTAAAGATTATTCTCATTTTTATATGTAAAATTTATAATATATTTCTTAAATTGCATATTTTTTTAAAGAATTATAAACAAATTTATTTGTTGATAAATATAATAAAGGCACTCAACAGCATAACAGCTCAGTTGCGGTAGAGTATTTAAAAATATAATAAAGTTATTATTATTAAATAGAAATGTACAATGTTGATTAAATTAATTATTTTACCTATAATTATGCTATTTAGCTAATTAATGCACCCTTGGTTCAAAGCCGACCAGGAGGCTTTGGAAGTAGCAATCTAGCTAAATAATTAGATAAAGTTTTAGTCATTATAGAGATATACTAATATAACAACCACGTAATTAGATAAAAATAATCAAGAGGCTCTACTTTAATATATTATATTTATATTACAAATTTTCGTTCCCCTTAGACAGATGAGATCGGATCCCCAGAGGAAAAGTATAAATATCTGATTATATCTATCTATCTGGCTGGCTTAAGCCCCACTATTAATTCGTACAGCATTAAATAATAATAATAATAATAATATTACAAATTATTCTAGAGATGCATTGATTATAAATATAATAATAAATATATTTAAATAAAATAGCTCATATCAAATACCTGGATTAGCAATAAAGAGGTAGATAAATAGAAAATTTGTTTTCTCAATAATCAAGTTTAAGTTCATGTTTATCTAATAATCAAATTAAATTATTTCTAAAAAAAATCAATTATTGTAATTAAATTTACTTTAAAATATATAATCGTAGTTAATCTAATTAAAATAGTATGCACAGAGATTCCTCTGATAAAGATAAATCTATACCTAGCTACTATGATATTATTACAACTAATCGTAATTTAAAAATATTATAAATCAGATTCATTTCATTTTTTATATTAATACATCAATTTTAATTATAGTAATGCGAAAACTAAGTCCCCAATTTAATCCAAAGATTTAATTTAATAAAAAATATTCCATTAAAAAAAATAAACAATTTAAATTATGTAAATTCTATGGGAGTCTCCACCCCATTGAAAAAAGGTTCTATATACAATTTAGACTTTGGATTTCAAAATGCTATTGATAGAAATTTTAAATTATATAAATATTATTGTATTTGAATTATTTATATTACTTAATGAAATAATTTTAAAGAAAAAAAAATCAATCAAAATAAGTGGTAGAAACTTAACTAAGCCAATTTTAAAATTAATGGCATATTTGTAAGCAAATTATACATTATTTTTAATTTAATTCGGCTATGCCATTTCTTTATTTTATAATATCAATTTTTGAGTTTTGATTCATAATTTTATTAAATATATTTTGGAAAAATATTATTAATTATAAACCTCCGATATAAAAGATAACTCAACCATACATAGTAACTTAATTTGAATTTACTTTCTATTTATTGATTGTATTATAAAGTATAATGATAGCGCCAAAGTGCTGAAAAATGATATTACATCTGAAAGTTAAAAATAAATATAAGTTCGGAGGAAGACATTAAACTTGAGTAATTTCAAACTTTTAGATCAACGTTTACCTATTAATTAAAATCAAGATGAATTGACTCCTAAATTAAGAGTATGGTATATTAAATTATTGCATAATACTCTGTTTACAAATAACACATATTAGATATTATAAGTATTTAGAATTATAAGCGAACAGCCGAAAGATTCGATTTACGAAGTTAAATTTGAAACCTCATTAATATAAGAAGTCAAGCATCAAAAAGATTAAGAGAATAAAATTAACTCAGGAAAAATAAGAAAAAATTCCATAATATAATCTGTATTTCAATTATTTATTTTTTTTACTGGCATATATGAAAAAGTTGGCTTAGAAATATTTTGCATGAGTACATGCATAATTATACTTGGAAATTATAATTATATTTTGGATAATAGAAAAAATTATATAGATTTATAAGATATATTTAGGTATGAAATTCTTCATACATAATGACAATTGTAAAATATAAATTAAAGTTAGATATCTGAAAAATTTTAATTCCATTAGTATTTAATGAAATATATTGTTATGATATAGAATGTATGAATTATTTTCAAAATTAAATTACTTATGATAATAGTAAGATTTATTGGAGAAAGTAAATTATTTGTAAATTATTTAAATAAATCAAAATTTAAAGCTATTATGACAAGATCTTTTTTTATCAACAAAATAAATTAACTTTTTTAATTTTATAATATTCTCTTAAAATACTGTATAAATATTTTTGCTTCAGATATTTGATAAATACATTATATAGGAATGCATTTGAATTGAAGGAATAAAATAAAAATAAATAATTTTCTAATTTAGTGGTAGTTAAATGTTGTAAAAATCTAAACAAATCGATACTTTTTACGAATGCAAGTTCAAGCTTAGCTGGAAATTACTATGTGGAATTATTATTTTAGAATTGTGCCTTGAGATAATTTGATATTAATGTTGAGAGATTTGGTACGAGAGAGCAAAACAAGAATATCTCACAAATATGATTTGATAAAACAGTTTCGCCAATAGTAAATAAATGTCCAGCTTTTTTTAATTATCTTTCGAACAAGCACAAAACATTGATTAGTCTTGTATATGCTTAACTGCAACAATTTAATTAATTTATTATTTAATTATAATAATCCTATCAAATGTATTCCTACAATATTATAGCAAGTAAAATTGTAAAGTATAAGTATATCATTAAAATATATATAATGTAAGACCAAATTATTCACACCTTTAATTTAATTGTTTATTTAATATAATTTAATTAAATTTTACTGAACAAATCAAGGATTATCAATAATCAGAAGATTTTATTTAAATTAAGATAAAATAGAAATAAAATGTATTTAATTCATATATAAATATTCTTTTAGATCCTATCTAAATAACAATCAAGAACAACTATTAATTAATCAGAGGTAATAATTAAAATATGTACTTTTAAAACTTATACTTTAAAATTTTATGTACAATTAAGGGAAATGGGTGAATATAGTTATTAAGGTAAGCTTAAATTTAGTACTTATGCAAAATTTAAATTAATCGAGGACAATCAAGCTGAAGTTTATTTATAAAAATAAACTCAGAGTAATAAATGTTTATTTTTTCCTATTATCAATTGATTTTTTTTATCACCTAAAAACAACCATCAATAAAAATATTTAAATTTTTAAATTTGCTTATGTTAAGCTTTTAATTTGAGGTAGCTCAAAGGTTTAAAGTGGTAGAATAATCAATTTAACAATTGCTAAAATAATACGGTTCTTAGTACGTTCGGTAGAAAACAGCATACTTCATAAAAATTAAAGTCATCACATTAGATTTAATACAACTTTATGATAGTGTTTCTTTATTAATTCATAGAAAATCAAGATAGAAATTAATTCAAAAAGTATCATGAGATTAGACAACAAAATTAATTTTTTAGTTCCAAATTTATCTCTTGACCCCAGTATTCCTTTGTTTTTGAATTTATAGTAACTTGAAAATTTCTTAAGCTTTAGTCAATCTGTCTCTAAATCAGAATCTATCTCATTACATAAAATAATATTTATTAAGATAAATAAGTTGATAAATTATTAAACATCAACATTTATATAATAAATATTTTATTCTTAAAGTTTTAAATATTTTTAATATATATCAAAAACATGAGTAGAGTTTCTAATAAAATGAGTTAAACAATGATTCTTTATAAGATTCAGATATTGCAGGAATACTATACAATTGATAAAGTAAAAATATTTTTGATAAATTGCTATAAATGTTTGTTTTTTTTTCTGATAAATTTTAATTTTAATAATAATGAATCGCTAATTAGACTGCGAAAATACTGTTATATTAATTTAAATTATTGATTTAAATTAAATTATTTCAAAACCTTATATATCACATAAAATACTAATATAGGAATTGTAAATCTAGTAGGCATTAAAGCTTAGACGTACCTCTGACTAGTCATTATGATATAGAAGAGGATTCAATAATTTTTCCTTTGAAATACATTTTAAAAATATTTTATTTGAAATTCATTATAAAATTTTGTAAATGTATATATTAATCTCTTAATCAATGATATAGATTAACCTTTTTACTAATACATTTCTAAAAAAAATGAAAATAAAAACTACTTACCTTGATATATCTCATAAATCTAGACATCTTTTTTTTATTCTTTTAAACTATTTAGATATATTTTTAATATAGATTTTACTTAATAAAATGGAATATGTTTAAAAAAATTACTAAGCAAATCAGCTCCTTTTATAATATTTTTTTGCAAAATCAAATCATAATACCATCTTAAGTTTTATTTATAATAAAAATTTCTTCATTTTTTAAATAGTATTATGATCTTTCTATTTCTAATAAACAAAGAGTTAATTACCAAAACAAAACTTATAATGAATATGATTAAAATTATAAAGTGAGATGTATAATAATTTCTCCAAATTATCAAAGAAAAGAATTATCAATAAAATTCTACAATTGACTCACTTTTAAGCAGTATTGAGAATTAAATACAATCATATTTAGTAATTTAATTCCAAATATATTTTGTAAGTAATTTAGCACTAAATATCCAACACAAAACGAATATATTATTTTTCATTTTATTATTATTTAATTTGAAGCACTTAAAAGTTACGATTAAGCTTTTGAACAGCTTTAATGTTGTGAGAAAACATAGAATATTTATTTGCATTTTTTTAAATTTATAAATTGTAATTTTAGAATAATGGTTGATATATGAAATGTTAAGTAAATTAAGAGGAAATTTAATAATAAACTAATTAATTTATTCTTTATTTCTTCACTGCTAAATAACATTCCATAAAATTTTAAAACATAAATCAATCTAATATATCAATAGTGAACTCTAATTTTTTGATAAATAGATATTAAGATAAATAGAAAATATAAATTCAATATTAATATTGAAGTTTAATGTTAGACCTCCAAAGTTTTATATTCATCATGACTTTTTTTTATTATATCTCATAAACTTAGTTGATTTTTACAATCTTATTTTTCAAATATAAAATTATGATTTATAATATGAAAACTTTATAATTAATAAAAAACTTAATATATTAATAAGAATACTTAAAGATCAAACGCAGGGGGAGACAGAGCACTCAATAAAATGTAAGTTACAAAAAACATATCTTCAATTTTTTTTATAGTGGTCCTACCTGGTAAGACCACGGGTGCAGCTAGACTGGTGCTTCGCAGAGTGACAGAGAGAGCAGACATAGAAGTTGAATATGACGATGAAGATGAAGAAGAGGATGATGAAGAGGAATAATAGAAATAATCAAAGAGATTTCCATTTTTTTTTACATAATAAGTTTTCGTATTAATGTGATTAAAATTATTAATTAATTAAAGTTTTAGTATTATAAATCATAAATGATAATAAGCTGTTTATTATTTTATGGCATTTTTATCAATTATTTTAAATTATTATTACTTTTTATATTTTTGTAATGTTTTATAATTAAATATATTTGGTAAAACTAGAAATTTACCTATAAACATAATTATTTTAAATAAAATGTTATAAAAAATACAATATCAACTTTTTATAATAAACTTATATTTTAAATTTTTTGGCATAGTGTTTAAATTAAATAATTATTATTAGTGTTTCTTTCTGACTTGTAATTATTGATTGTATAGCATCGATTTTCTTTTGCTTATTTTTATTTAAAATTTTACATTCACTGTGATTTTAACAAAAGAATAGAATTTTCAACATTAGTTATTGTAAATCTATTTGATTTCACATTAGCATTAAAATTTAACAGTAAAATCTGTTTTAAATGTCCTTTACAAATTCATTCTAAAATTTAATATTCATAAGTTTATATAATTATGTTAATAAGTATATTTTTCTAAAGATATGATAGATACAGTATAAGAAACTTTAAATGAGTCTATTTAAGATTACGCTTTTTATCAATTATCTATTTAAGAAACCGATTAAACTATGATTTATATTGATAAAATAATTGTATATTAATGCTTAATTTACAATGAAATTAAAGTTATTATTATCTAGAAATATTATTAAATAAAAGGTATATCAATTTAAGCATTAATAAGTTGGCTGGTCAGATTCAAAACCCCAAAAATCCTTAGTGAGATTTATAAGTGCTTTGATTTGTAGGAAATTTGTAAGAAGTTGGGGTTATTAATAGGTTTTAATATAAAATTATAGTAAATGTATGTAATCTAATCACTCAAAATGCAATTTTGGATCATGTGGGAGAGGTCTGAAGTTTATCTTGCTTAACCACAACTCTCTTTACTCTATTGATATGTCTGATCTTGAGTTTAGTTTTATCATTATTGACTCTGCCATTGTTTCATTGATTGAGAGACTCTGTCTCTTTCTATAAATTGATTTATCCTTAGCTTAACATCTTTCTCGCCCCTTGTAGAATAGCAATCGTTGCGAGGCATATCGAACTCTATTATTATTGCTGTTAAGGCCCATACATCCCACTAATAGTCACTATCTCTCCAGTCTTCTCTTTCTGGAAAATAATCTGGAGTTCCCATTACAGTTCCAAGTCTTGATACTTCCACCCTTTAGTCTCTGTTGAAATCAATTATTGCTACTCTTACTGGAGAAAAGTTTATCATTATATTTTATGGCTTCAAATTCTCTGACAAAGCTTAGCTTATTAAGCTCTTTGATACCTTACATAGATTAGGTTGCTATTAATGCAAGCTTTCTATAATTCCTTTTATCTGTTATGAAATCTCTTAGGGTCATTTTATAGAGTGAGAGTCTGAAAGCAACATGATCCTTGGCAAGGAGAACAGCATCTAGCTTGATTAAGTAACTAAACTCTTTAAACTTTGCTCGAGTGAGTAATTGAAACTCATTTATAAACTCCATTTAATATTTATCATCACTTAAGAGATAGTTGAAGGGAAACACTTTGTAAGCGTATTGATGATCATTAATAACTTTCTTATCAAATGAGTCTTCTAATAAAAGGTAGCTTTAAAGAGAAGTATCTAGGTCAATTCAAGCAAGAACTGGTATTTCCTTGCATAGAATCTTGATAATAATTTTTTTTATTTCAGAGGTCAGTTGGTTACGTGCCTTCCTAACGTACTCTATCTCTCTAGCTTATTCGGGAACTAGGACCTTAGAATCAAAACCCCAAAACCCCTTAATGAGGTTTATAAGTGCTTTGATTTGTAGGGAATTTGTTAGGGGTTGGGGTTATTAATAGGTTTTAATGTGAAATTTATAGTAAATGTATTTAATTTATCACTCAAAATGCACTTTTGGATCATGTGGTAGAGGTCTGAAGTTTATCTTACTTAACCACAACTCTATCTGCTCTATTGATATGTCTGATCTTGAGTTTGTTTTTATTATTATTGACTCTGCCATTTGTTTCATTGATTGAGATGCTCTTTTTTTGTCAATAAATTGCTTTATTCTTTGTTTAGCATCCTTCTCGCATCTTGTAGATTAGTAATCGTTGCGAGGCATATCGCACCTATTATTATTGCTGCTAAAGCCCACACATCCCATTAAAAGTCACCATCTCTCCAGTCTTCTCTTTCTGGATAGTACCCTTGAGTTCCCATTACAGCTCCAAGCCTTGATACTTCCACTCTTTAGTCTCTATTGAAATCGATTATTGCTACTCTTACTGGTGAGAAATTTATCATTATATTTTCTGGCTTCAAATCTCTGTGAACAAACCCTAACTTGTGAAGCTCTTTTATACCTTGTATGGTCTGAGTTGCTATTTATCCAAGCTACTTATGATTTCTTGATCTGTAATGAAATCTCTTTGGGTCATTTCATAGAGTGGGAGTCTGAAAGCAACATGATCCTTGGCAAGGAGAACAGCATCTAACTTTATTAAGTATCTACACTCTTTGAACTTTGCTTGAGTGAGTACTTGATACTCATTTGTAACTCCATCTAGTATTTATCATCACTTAAGAGATAGTTGAAGGGATACACCTTGTATGCATACTGATGATCATTGATCACTTTCTTATCAAAGGAGTCTTCTAATATAAGTTAGCTTTAAAGTGAAGTGTCTAGGTCAATTTAGGCAAGAACAGAATCTTTTTATATTGAATTTTAATCATGATCTTTGTGATTTCGGATGCTAATAGGTTGCGTTATTTCCTCACATATTCTGATTCACTAGCTTGTTCAAGCTCTACAGGTTTCGAAGATTCTCTTGTTTTTCTTTTGTTCAGTAGCTTCAATTCATCTTCATGCTTTTCAATCTCTAAATCTTTCTTGTGAGCTTTTAAAAGATGCTTCCTTAAATCTCTTGTATGAGCATACTGCTTATGGCACTCGAAGCACTCATACTTTCCGTCGATTTTATCGTGCTTTAAGTATATAGTTGGCTTGGCTTCTCTATGCTATTTCATATGCCTATACCAACTAGATTTATGAGCGAAGTCTCTCTCTCACACTACTCACAAAAGTATACTTCTACTTCTTCAGTTTGTATAGGCATTTCATTAATACTTTCTCCTCCTCTCTGTCTCCCACACACTTGTTTGCCATTTATTTTCTATTATTAATTTCTATTTTATAATAGAGACCTCAAGTGATAGCTCAGGTAGTTCCTTATGAGAGTTCATCTCACAGTTATCACATTTTTTATTGCTGCCAAAGGTAATTCTCATTTAGTTTTATGGAAGTGCTGTTGTTTTTCTTAAAATGTTAGCGCTCATATTTAAATTTGAATTTAAAATTATAGAACTGCCTCTATAACTGAGAGCTTATATGAGAGCTTTGCAAGCCTACAAGTTT
This sequence comes from Oxytricha trifallax, assembly GCA_000711775.1. Taxonomy (NCBI): domain Eukaryota; phylum Ciliophora; class Spirotrichea; order Sporadotrichida; family Oxytrichidae; genus Oxytricha; species Oxytricha trifallax. The sequence goes on along the minus strand of ARYC01003315.1, from coordinate 47,235 downwards.
CAAGAGAAGTTTTAGAGTATTATAGAAGAAATATGAGTGCTAAGAGACGATCCAGCTCTAAATCTGGGTGATAAAGTAACCATTTTAACTTTCAATAATAAGTTGATTATAGTACGTACCAATTTAGGAGCTGCTCCTAATTAAGTACGTACTGCTTTAGGAGGTATTTTGTCATTATGTGATTAAAATTAGGGTGCTCCTAATTAAGTACTAGCATTAATTAAAGTCCTAATTAAGTACTAGCATTTTAGGAGCTGCTCCTAATTAAGTACGCACAAATTTAAATTTAAAAATATGGAACTATAACAGTAGAAATTGATATCAATCTCTCAAGTTTGAAACAAGTTCTCAAAACCTTCTGCATATCCTGCTAAGAGGTTGACCTTCTATAGGATGCCCATATTTAATAGTAAGTTTTACAGAGGTATATAATTGAAATCAATAAACTTAAATTTGAATATCATTTCTTAGATCTGTAAACAAGATGGAGTCAATGAATGATGCAATGAATAGAGTGCAAGCACAAGAATTGATTCAAAGATTTAGAAGCAAGGAGGATTTGCATCGCTACCTGGTGCAGCAAGGTAATGAACTCATACTAACTAATCTTGATTATGTAGTTGGTTTGTTTCTACCAACGATGGAAGGTACTAGAATTTCATTTCTAAGAGCAATACTCTGCGAAGAGAAGAAAGCTTTGAAAACTTAAGATGTGAAGTTTGCAGAGATTCCAAACTATCCAGAAATCTCAGTGACTAACTTATATGATGATGCTATGAACGACCCAGAGGTTTCGCAGTACCTGGCTACTAAGAAGCAGTTGTCAAATTAACTACCCGAAAGAAACTATTTCTTTGGCATACTTGCAACTATTAAAGGTGATTGCTTGAAAGAAATATTCAAGAATCTCATAAGAAAAGGTACAGCATCTCTTCAGAAGATAAGGACAAACAAGGGATCAAGATAAGTGAGAGCTGGCTATCAGAGCTGCAGAAGCACCCTTATATTTCTAGTAAGTTTGTGGCTTAACTCTTTAGAAAAATCTGGAACTGGCATCTTCTTGATGAAGGAATAGAGCAAGCTTCACAGAGAGCGAAAGTTGCAGACAAAGTTTGAAGTTAGCAAGAGACTTTATTCAATTATTTAGCCTCCAGAGTCGATGAACATAGATGCAGGAGCTGGCAGCAAGAGAAGAAATTAGGAGGAGGGAAGCAAGAAATAGAAGAAAAGAAAGAGAAGCCAGCTCTCTCTAAAGAATTCTAAATGTTACTTATATATTCATTAGCTTAACTCTAAAACTTATTTATATACATTCACTCTCCCTTCTTTCGCACACTTTTAAGCCAATAAATTATCTACTCTCTTGGCTGAGCTTTTAATAAAGTCTACTGTATCGATAGGTAGGTCATGCATCAAGTGGTATAGCAGCAGTTTCTTGTAATTGCCTTTAATATACCCCAGTAGAACTCAATTCCATTAAGCTATGGACTGTAAGGTACGTTGAAGACTGGTGTTATTCTAAGTTGTTTATAACTCTTCCTTGTTTCTTTAGTCTTATGAACAGAAAGATTATCTACAAACAGTATTATGTCTTATTCATGGTACTTCTCTTTCAGCTGTTCTAAGAACTTTATATACTGCTCTTTCTAATTGAGCGAGGATGAATAGCATAAGTTTCTAAACCAGTATCTTCACTAATTCCTCCAAGAATTGCCATTGTTTATACCTTGACTTTCTAGTTATATACTTCTATATTACTATGCCTCTTATACCAAGACTTCTAGATGAAAGGTTGAAGGTAAAAACAGCCTCGTCAGCATGTATAAACTTAATATTATTTTATTGGGCTCTCTGCATTTAATTATAAATATAATTTAAGTTGTTGTTGTAAAATGGCAGAGTGAAATCAATTACTCTCTTGATACGATTTACACCTTTGTAAGAGATACCATTTTGTTTATAAATGTTTGCGACAGACTATGCAGAGATCTTCAACTCAGGTAACTGGCGGTGAAACATAGTAGCTCGTTGGTCGTGAGAGAAGTGAGCCCAATACTTTAAGGTTTTTTCATTAATAAGATAGTCAATATTCTTCTATTGAAACTTTGACTTTCTCTAAGGCTTTGAATTCAGCTATTATTGCTTTAGTTATACAGCTATAAGGCAGTGGGAGCGAATAGTTGATGTACTTCTCTTTAAGAGTAGTGCAATTGACTTATTATTCAGTACTGGTTTGATTTATTCACTGTATGTATCACATCCATATCGCAGTTTAAACACTAAATCTATATACTCTTTATCATAAATATACCCCAAGAGCTTGCTGTTTTTTCTCGCATTTAGTTAATTACCTCAACCCTTAACAAATTTCCTACAAATCAAAGCACTTATAAACCTCATTAAGGGGTTTTGGGGCTTTGAATCAAAACCCCAAAACCCTTTCAGTAGTTTGATTGAGTTTTTGATTGATAAAAGTAGACTATTAGTGCATACTTTATTAGGGTTTTAATAGGGTTTATGTAGGGGTTTAATGTTTAAATATTAGTATTTTAAGTTAGTATATGCTAGGTTTGGGGTCAGTTTATGACAGTGAGTATATAGATTTATTGTTTAAGTTGCGATATGGATGTGATGAATATAGCGATCATCTCAAACCCATTCTAAATTATACGTCTATAGCAAGGCTCCTCCATAAATCTCCAGCAACTGTTAGGTCACACTGTCTATTAGCATTAAATTTATAGAGATAGCATCTTAATTCTAAACCTAAGAGACCCTTAAAAGTTTAACAGCATCATATGAATATCTAATTAATGATAAGACTATTAAATACTGGTCTCATTTCTCTCTAGCCTAGAGGGCTGTGATGTTTCATCACCAATTTCCTGAGCTTCACATATCTGCTTAATCGATAGGTAGCATATATAATAAAAAAAGGAATATCTTACAAGACAGTCAATTGCATTAAGAGAGTGATTGACATTAAAGTTCCATATTATAAGACTAATTGAAATTATATATTCGATTAAATGCAGAGGTCTTAAGAGCTTAATATAAAGTTCATATACGCTGATGAGGCAGTATTTACATTCAATACCTTTATATCAAGGTCTTGGTACAAGAGGTATAGTAATATAGAAGTTATGACTAAAAGGTTGAGGTGTAAACTCATGTATTCTTGGTGGAATAAGTGAAGATAGTGGCCTCGAGACTTATGTTATTCACCCTCGTTCTTTAAAGACTGAATAATATATTTAAATCTTGCAATAACTCAGAGACAAATAAGTTAACAAAGAAATTATTCTATTCGTTGATAACTTGTCAGTTCATAAAACAAAAGACTCAAGGAAATGATATGAAAGGCTAAATACACACCTGTATTTAATGTTCCTTACAGCCCTTAGTTCAATGGAATTGAATTATATTGGGGGTTATTGAAAGGTCATTATAAGAAATTGCTGCTCTACCATCTGATGCATGATTTTAAAGATAGATACAGTAGATTTTATTAAGAGTGCTGCTAAGAGAGTCAGCGATGAGAAAGCTAAAGTATGCGCAAGAGAAGGGAGATTTTGTGTTTATAAATAAGTTTTAGATTTAAACGAATGAATAAGTTCACATATTAAATTTGCCCGTAAAGGGATTTGGCTTCTCTTTCTTTTCTTCCTCTTAAGGCTTGCTTGGGCCCATGTTTCTTCTCTTAGTGCCAGCCCCTGCATCTATGTTCATCTCGTCTGCTTTTTAGAAATCTTTGAAGAGTCTCTTACTCAATTCATGCTTTACTTGAGACTTTCTCTCTCTGTTTAATTTGCTGCGCTCTTTCATCAAGTATATAGCAGTACCAGGTTTTTCTATAAAGTTAGAAGACTAAGCTTACTTGAGATGAAACAATGCTTTTGAAGTTCCTACAGCCAGGTATCACTTATTTTAATACCTTGCTTCTCTTTTTCTTCAGGAGATATGCTGCATCGTTTCTTGTGAGCTTCTTATAATAACTTCATTTAAGTACTCAGGTTTCAGAGTTGCAAGGACACCAAAGAAGAAGTTTCTCTCTGTCAACTTATTAGAGATTTGTATCTTTGATGGAAGATAGAGAGCAACATCTGGATCACTCATAGCATCCTCATAGAGATTTGTTACTGATATTTCAGGTTAGTTAGGTATCTCTATCATCCTAATTACAATAGACTTAAAAGCTTTTTTCTCTTTACTTAGCAATACCTTTTAGAATGATATTTTTAATCCTTAATAGATTGGCAAAAACAAACAGACTATGGTTATTAAGCTAGTTATAATTGAAAACTTACCTTGCTATACCAAGTATCTGTAAAGACCTTCTTTACTTCGAAATTTTCCTATCAAATCTTGAGATTAAATTCTCTTCATTCCATCATTCATAGATTCCATCTTGCTTCCAGTTTCTATAAATCTTTATGAAATTTAAAATTATGGATATCCATTTTAAGTTTATTAAAATCTTACTACTAAATAGGGAGGACCTACTGGAGGTCAACCTTGAAAAGATATGCTGAGAAGCATTGAAAAACTTGCTCCAAGTTTCACAGATTGATTTCTATTTAAATCAATCTATCTCCATTAAATTGCTCCTCATAATAATTAATTATTTTAGGAGGTCCTCCAAATTAATTTCAAACTTTATTAGGAGTTAAATTTTATGGTTAAAACTTAATTAAGAGCATATTAAATTTAAATATGTTTAATAACTTTACCTCCAAATTAAGTTCAAACTTGATTTGGAGGACCTCCGAGAGAAACAAAACTTCATTAGGAGTATTTTAATTTACTAAAATGTATAAAATTCTCATAAAACATGTCATCTTGCAGTCTTTTTTGGTTAGTTAATTTTCTTCCCTCTCAGCAAAGAATCTACCAGATTGTCTTATACATTTCTATTATTGTATATCAAGGAAGATTTTATCATTATTTTAATTAAATTTATCAGCAAACTAAAATGAGCGCTAGCCTGTTAAGAAGAGCGGCATTACTTGGGTAAAATCAATCAAAATTATCATTCCAGCAACCAAGAAAAGTAGAGACCAGAGACGCTTGTACTCAGTGGGAGCCTACTTATGACAACTTTGACCAGTCTAGCTTTGAGATTTAAATATAAATTAAGTAGAAGGTCATCATAGAAGCTGTGCAAATTGAAGAGGAGGTTAAACAACCCACCATATAGCATTAATAAATACCAGCCAAAGTTGACTATTAATGCAAAGAATGCAATAAAGTTTTCCCTTACAAGTCAACTTATAAGAGACACTTGAGAGATATACACAACGATATGCCAAGGTTATATCTCAAGCATTAAAAGAAAGATGGGAAGTATGTCTGTGAGTTCTGTGAGAAGCCATATTCTCATACTCGAGACCTCAAAGTGCACTTAAAGAAAATGCACAATTAAAGTTTTGTCTTTATTCATGAACCTACAGGGAATAGATTCTTCTAAAAGAGAAGATCAAGAAATCCAGTGGAGTCTCTTAGAGTTGAAGTCTAGAAGTAAGTTAAAATGAAGAGAGCAGTCAAGAACTTTCCAGTCTCTGATATCAATAAAATCATGTTTAAACTAGAGGCAATGAAGATTCCCATATTAAAAATTATTGACTTAGATTCTTGCCTAGAAAGCTACTTCACTCTTGAAGATAAAATAGAGAAGAGAGTCATTACTGATGACTAATATGCTTATAAGATATATCCTTTCAATTACTTCCTTGCTGATGACAAGTTCCAAATGGAATTTGCTAATGAGTATTATGCTCTTTAAAAGGCAAAGTTAAATGATGCAGGTATGTCATCTAGCTTGATGCTATTTTACTTGGTAAAGATCATGTAGCCTTCAGGGTTCCTTTATTAGAAATGACTTACAGAGAATTCTTATCTTACAATAGATGTCAGAGATAAATTAGCTAGATAGTTTAGCAGATAGTTGGAGGGATGAAGAGCTTCACAAGCTAGGTTATGTTTATAGAGACTTAAAGCCAGAGAATATCATGATGAACTTTCAGCCTCTTTGAGTTTATATTATTGACTTCAATAGAGCTCAAAGAGTGCAAGCCTCTGCATAAGGAAATGTATACGGCACTCCTGGATATTTCCCAGAGAGAGAGGATTGGAGAGATGGAGACACTTAATGGTGTATCTGGGCTCTTGCAGTTATAATAATAGAGAGCGACATGCCAAGAAAGGATTACTTTAGCTGCAGGGGTGATAGAGATTCTAAGCAGAGAATCAAGCAATATCTTGATAAAAATAAAATAAATGGAGGTCTCAGAGAACTTGCATACTCTACTATTATCAAGCCAAGCTAAGATAATTAACAAACTATAGAAACGATTAAACATCAACTTAGGAAGATAAAATTCAGAGAACTGCCACATTACTCTAAGGTTATGTTTGTGTGTAATATTTTAAAAACTCGCTTGTTATACTCACTTAAATTATTAATATTTAAACATTAAACCCCCTACATAAACCCTATTAAAATCCTAATAAAGTATGCGCTAATAGTCTACTTTTATCAATCAAAAACTCAATCAAACTACTGAAAGGGTTTTGGGGTTTTGAATGCTATTGAACTTAAATTGATTATAATATTTTATGATAATAAAGATACTGTAAATCGTTTTAGATTCATTTTATAAAGTAGAATTTATTTATTAATATACAATATATTTCTTTTTTTCTTCATCATTATTTATAAGATTATGCAATTAATCCTATAAATGAGAGATTTTGATATGTATAGAGTTAAATCAAAAATAGGAATTAATTATGTGAAAATATAACCTATATCATAAAAACATGTTTTATATTTTAAATTAGGATGTATATATATTAAAAAATTATTTTTTAAGTTTATACTACTATGACTAAATAAAAAATAATTATAGATAAATATATACTATATTAAGTCATGTACTAATTATAATAAAAATATAATATATTTAAACAAATCATCATTTTAAAACAATTCTAGTAATTATATTATATTTTGTTTGATTTTGATAATGTTTAAATTGATATATTTATTTAAGAAATAAAAAAATTTTGATTTATGCATAGGCAAATCAAAATAAATTTAATTCATGGGTTTTTAATTCTGTTATGAAAAAATAACTTTTAATTTATTAATAATTCCAACATAAAATAATGAAAAAGTTATTTTATGAAGTGTTCCCAATACTATCTAGGTGATAGAAGTAAATTCCTTCTTAAGTCAGCTTCTGACCCAATTATCAAGAATATTGAATTCCAAGATATATATTTTTATAAAATACTGTTTTTAATAGAATAAAATAATGAAATAAATTTTATTATTTCCCAAGATTGTGAATTGTATGAGTAATAAAATAATTTTACAATATAGAAATCCATCTTTATTATATTTTATTTTATGAGCATTTCAATTTTATAGCCTCTCGTACTGCTGAAAATTAATGCATTCGATTCAATAACTAGTTCAAGAAATCTTTTTTAGGACTCTTAAAAATATTACTAAAAACAATTTTTGTTTATTACAAGCATTCTTAGTTTTATTTATAATAAAATAACTCTACCAGAGCTACATAGTAATATTTGAGGAATCAAAGAATGAATAAATTTAAACTCCATTGTACTATTTTAATGTTTTTTTTTATGATTATTTTGACATAAATATGAGCTACTTTAGAAAATGTAAACCACAACAGAATACTAAGAAAGAGTTAAATACTACTGCTATTCATTTAGAGCTTTTGTTCGAAGATTAATTAATAATGTTATTTTAAGATAATTATTTTCACAAATAATTATAACCAATTTTTCAAATAAATCTCATAAATATGTTTTCTTGATTTTATTATTTTTTCCTTAAGATGTCAGCTAAACTTTAATAGTGAAAATTTATAATGGAAATTACCTTTATTTTATTTTTATGTAGTTTACTAGTTTTAATTTATTTACCCGAATATTGATACCTATAAATAATATATTATTCTTAGTGAATTTAAATTTTGTTCATTAAAATAATGGGTAAGAGCATTTGAACAGCACACAATTAGGTTGCAATAACCTAAGAAATATACAATTATAAGGGTTTTGGGGGAAGGGGCAAATGCTATAGTAAGACTAGCATCTAAATATTATTATAAATTAATGAAACTGTTATTTTAACAATTAAATAATTTACCAAAATAAAATCTCTTACGATTCAAATTAGTATTTAAAATAATAAAATTATTAATCATAAAAATTTAGAATTATTGATTCTTTTTATATTTGCAATAAAATAAAAGCAGTGCAATAGCAACGACTAGCAAGTAAAGCTTTTTTCATGTTGAAGATTACATTAACAATTTTTAAAATGAAGTGGATAAATATTAATAAATATAAATAAAAATCAATGATATTCCTATAGAAGCTATAAATAAATTTAGTTTTAATTTTTAAGTTATAATCACAATAAATAAAAAAAGAATAATATTGTAGGAATACATTTGATTTGGGAAAATAAATTAATAATAAATAATAAATAATTAAAATTCGTGGCAGTTAACTTTCTGGAAACCCTGACAATAGGGTGCTTTTTCTATAGAGAATTCAAAATTAGCTGGACTTTACTATTGGAGGTATGTCTCTATCTCATTCCTGAAGAGAGTTAACTGGACTTTAATTTTTGCATTAAATTCAACAAAACAAATTACCCAAAATTAAAAATGATTTATCTCGCTCCTGAGATGCGATAGAGGCAAACCACCAATAGTAAAGTCCAGCTAATTTTGAATTCTCTATCGAACGAGTACCATATTTTCAGTGTTTCCAGAAAGTTAACTGCCAAAATTTTAGTTATTTATTAATTTATTTTCCCAAATCAAATGTATTACTACAATAGTAGTATGTTGCAATAAAGTAAATCAAAAAATAATTATATATATTTATATTATAATTTTTTAAAGTAAATTTGCAAAGATTCTATTAAAAATTCAGGGTAATCAATAGAGTAACTATTTATAAAATAAATATTTATTAGATTAAATTTTAAACTGAGAAATGAGATCAAATGCTAAAGGAAATTAATTTCATGTGGAAATATTCTGAAGTTATATAAGGTTTATGAGTCATAGAATAGCTTTTACTTATTTCTTGAGTATCAATAAGGCGGCACTTTGAGTGATATATAATTACTTTATGCATTAAATTTCATTTATAATTGATACTATAACTCAAACAAATTAAATACTAGAAAAAGACTTGCAAGTAATTGGTAAAAATTTTTATAGTTATATTTTCTTTAGTTTATATTATTATACATCAAATTATTTATATTTTTTAGATTGACTAATTAATTTAAGGCAGTCCATAATTTTTTACGAACTTTTCTAGACTGCCTTAAATTTTGATAATTTATAATTTATTCTATTTTAACTTTATTTACTGATTAAACATCATAAATTAAGCAATCGTTTATTTCCTATCAAAATAAATGAAAAAACTTAAATATAATTAATAAAAAGTACGAACATTTAAAAATTTTGCGTATTTCTCAATTTAATTGCTTTGGTTTTTATTCTAATTTTGTCTACAATAAAAATAAGTTTATTTATCAATCTTATTATTTACATGCACCACTATATTAATCTTTTTATTTTCATATAATTAAAAATTTTTACCAAATCATGGCCTAATTATTACTAGCCATCGATTATATGCATGATAAAAACATTATGCATAGAGATTTAAAGTTAGCCAATATCCTTCTGACTTCCAAAGCTCCTGGTTCTTATGATTTGAGGATTGCTGATTTCGGATTAGCATGTGAACTTATATATATATATAATTTTTTCTTATATACCTAGAAATATTTAATAATCGAGAAATGTAAATAAAATGAGTTAGTATTAATAGTAAGTATATAAGCATTATTATATTGAGTAGATTTATGAAATAGTGTTTTTCTAATAATTAAACCATTTTAATATTCTTCTCAATTGAATATTGAGCAGTACACCAAAAAATGAAGAAATATCAAACCAAATATTAATAATACAGTTAGATTGTTAAAAGTTAACTTATTTTAAGCTATGCCAATGATATAAAATTGTTATTAAATTTCACAGACCTAAATTAATTCAATGAGCAAGATTCAATTATATTTGAGAACTAATAAGCAATGGTAATTAAAAGATTTTTATTATCACTTAGAAATGATGGAAAAACATTAGAAAGATGTGGTACACCTACCTATATAGCACCTGAAATATTATAGGGTTTAGATTATAACACCAAAGTCGACATATTTAGTTTGGGATCCATTATGTTTAATTTAATATCAGGCCGATATCTCTTTTCAAATGATGGTAATTAAAACAAAAATACCATTTTTTTTAGTTTAAATTTTATTTTTTAGGATTAATAGAGGATATTTTTACACATTAAATCCTAAAATCAATTAATTTGGTCTGATGTTTTCAGACTATTGTTTGGATTTAATTGGAGTTAGATTTGAAAAGGTTCTTATATGTGAAAATCAGTATGTGCTTAAGAATTTAATTTTCCTTTGATAAACTAATTACTTATATTTTAAAGTAAATATGATCATCAAGAAGCTCCACATTAAACAAAATTACTTCTTTTTCATTTTTAATATTCTTCAAACTATTGAATATATATAATTCAAAATTAGAAGTTGTTTAAATTTATAAATCAACAGAACAAATCATTATATTAAAAGATTAAAGATAAAATGGGTTTATAAGTTTTCAAATACTTTCTAAACGTAATTATTAATCCAAGCTTCTTTCACAAAAATATCAAAATTAAGTCACTAATCTTATATAATATTTACTTTAATTTACTTAAATCACACTAGTATAATGATTATTCTGTTTTTAAATAAAGTTTAACAAGCCTTTATAGTTTTAGCATTTACACTTTGCTCAAGCTATTATACTCATCATAATTATCCTAAAATCAAACAAATTTACAGATCAATCGATGTAATTTCAATTTACAGTCAACCTATCTACATTTACTTAAAGACAATTAATTTAAGAATGGTGACAAATAAATTGCTTATAAAATGTTACATTATTCATAAATACATTATTAAACCTAAAATGCTTTGTTTACTCTTTGAATAAATTTTTATCTTTATTAAATCTAATTATATTTAGTTATATTAAATTCATTAGAGTTTTGTATTTCGTAATAAATTAAATTTCCTATTGATTGGTATTTTATTAATAATAAACTATGTCAATAAATAAAATTAATTAATTAATGAGATATTAGGATTTGTAATGGACCTGAAAATATAATATATCTCAATAAAGTGTGCAATCTAACCCATATTACACAGTATACTCAAGAATAATGATATATTTCTAGTATTTTTCTTTTTATTTAAAAAAGTTAAAAATATATTTTAGTGATAGTCGATATTCACTGGAGGGTAGATAGTAAATCTTTTTCTTCAAATTATTTTTATAGAATCATTGAGTTATAAAAACTTATGGAAATCGATATAAAGATAATTCCCAATTTTAATAAATATATAAAAAGTTATTTTTATATTTTTATAAATTAATAACATAACTATTTTTAAATTTTGAGAAAATAATTATAGTCTTCCCATCTAGGAAACACTACCCGTATATTTAATTTAACCATAAAATATTCTTATTTAATTTAATTCAAGGAGTCTCTGATGACATTATTTTTTATTATATTTATTAAACATGATTTTGTTTTTTCATATAATGAAGCTAGAGATCTGCTCTTTAAGCTACTTGAAAAAAATCCTAAAAAACGAATTTCACCTCGGGATGCATTATTGCACCCTTGGTTCAAAGCCGACCAAGAGGCTTTGGAAGTAGCTATTTAGTTAAATAGTTAGATAAAAGTTTAGTCAGTATAGAGATATACTAATATTACAACCACATAAATTGATTAAAATAATCAAAACCCCAAAACTCTTTCAGTAGTTTGATTGAGTTTTTGATTGATAAAAAGTAGACTATTAGTGCATACTTTATTAGGGTTTTGATAGGGTTTATGTAGGGGTTTTTTGTTTAAATATTAGTATTTTAGGTGAGTATAACAAGTGAGTTTTTAAATATTTCATACAAACATAAGCTTAGAGTCATGTGGCAGTTCTCTGAATTTTATCTTTCTAAGTTGATGTTTTATTTTTCTATTGTTTGTTAATTCTCTTAGCTTGGCTTGATAATAGTTGAGTATGCAAGTTCTCTGAGACCTCCATTTATTTTATTTTTATGGAGATATCGTTTGATTCTCTGCTTAGAATCTCTCTCACCTCTGCAGCTAAAGTAGTCGTTTCTTGGCATGTCGTTCTCTATTATTATTACTTCTAGAGCCCAGATATCCCATTAAGTGTCTCATTTCTCCAATTCTCTCTCTCTGTGAAATATCCAGGAGTGCCGTATACATTTCCTTATGCAGAGGGTTGCACTCTTTGAGCTCTGTTGAAGTCAGTAATATAAACTCAAAGAGGCTAAAAGTTCATCATGATGTTCTCTGGCTTTAAGTCTCTATGAACATAACCTAGCTTGTGAAGCTCTTCAATTCCTTCAACTATCTGCTATACTGTTTAGCTAATTTATCTTTGGCATCTATTGTCAGATAAGAATTCTCTGTAAGTCATTTCTAGTAATGGAAGCCTGAAGGCTACATGATCTTTACCAAGTAAAGTAGCATCAAGCTAGATGATATGCCTACACTCATTTAACTTTGCCTTTTATAGAGCATAATATTCATTAGCAAATTCCATTTGTAACTTGTCATCAGCAAGGAAGTAATTGAAAGGATATATCTTGTAAGCATATTAGTCATCAGTAATGACTCTCTTCTCTATTTTATCTTCAAGAGTGAGGTAGCTTTCTAGGCAAGAATCTAAGTCAATAATTTTTAATATAGGAATCTTCATTGCCTCTATTTTAACCATGATTTTATTGATCTCAGAGACTGGAAAGTTCTTGACTGCTTTCTTCATTTTAACTTACTTCTAGACTTCAACTCTAAGAGACTCCACTGGGTTTCTTGATCTTCTCTTTTAGAGGAATCTATTCCCTGTAGGTTCATGAATAAAGACAAAACTTTAATTGTGCTTTTTCTTTAGGTGCACTTTGAGGTCTCTAGTATGAGAATATGGCTTCTCACAGAACTCACAGACATACTTCCCATCTTTCTTTTAATGCTTGAGATATAACCTTGGCATATCGTTGTGTATATCTCTCAAGTGTCTCTTATAAGTTGACTTGTAAGGGAAAACTTTATTGCATTCTTTGCATTAATAGTCAACTTTGGCTGGTATTTATTAATGCTATATGGTGGGTTGTTTAACCTCCTCTTCAATTTGCACAGCTTCTATGATGACCTTCTACTTAATTTATATTTAAATCTCAAAGCTAGACTGGTCAAAGTTGTCATAAGTAGGCTCCCACTGAGTACAAGCGTCTCTGTCTCTCTACTTTTCTTGGTTGCTGGAATGATTACTTTTATTGACTTGATCCAAGTAATGCCGCTCTTCTTAACAGGCTAGCGCTCATTTTAGTTTGCTGATAAATTTTATTAAAATAATGATAAAATCTACCGAGATAAACTATAATAGTAAAGTATTAGACACTCTGGTTGATTCTTTGCTGAGAGGTAAGAAAATTAACTATCCAAAAAAGACTGTAAGTTGACTTATTTTATGAGAATTTTAAACATTTTAGTAAATTAATATACTCCTAATGAAGTTTTGTTTCTCTAGGAGGTCCTCCAAATTAAGTTTGAACTTAATTTGGAGGTAAAGTTATTAATTTTTTTTAAATTTAATATGCTTCTAATTAAGTTTTAACCATAAAATTTAACTCCTAATAAAGTTTGAACTTAATTTGAAGGACCTCCTAAAATAATTAATTATTATTAGGAGCAATTTAATGGAAATAGATTGATAAAAATGGAAATCAATCTGTATAACTTGGAGCAAGTTTTTCAATGCTTCTCCGCATATCTTTTCAAGGTTGACCTCCAGTAGGTCCTCCCTATTTAGAAGTAAGATTTTAATAAACTTAGAATGGATATCCATAATTTTAAATTTCATTAACATTTCTAGAAAGAGGAAGCAAGATGGAGTCTATGAATGATGCAATGAAGAGAATTTAATCTCAAGATTTAATAGGAAAATTTCGAAGTAAAGAGGACCTTTATCGATATTTGGTATAGCAAGGTTTGTTCTTAAGTAAGATTAATAAATCCATTATAGTTGGATTGTTCTTGCCGACTTAGGAGGGAACTAAAATCTCATTCTTAAAAGCCTTACTGAGTGAAGAGAAAAAAGCTTTTAAGTCTAATGAAATTAGGATGATAGAGATACCTAACTACCCTGAAATTTCAGTAACAAACCTCTATGAGGATGCTATGAGTGATCCAGATGTTGCCCTCTACCTTCCATCAAAGCTGCAAATCTCTAATAAGTTGACAGAGAGAAACTTCTTCTTTGGTGTCCTTGCAACTCTGAAACCTGAGTACTTAAATGAAGTTATTTTAAGAAGCTCACAAGAAACGATACAGCATCTCTCCTGAAGAAAAAGAGAAGCAAGGTATTAAAATAAGTGATACCTGGCTGTAGGAACTTTAAAAGCATCCTTTCATCTCAAGTAAGCTTAGTCTTCTAACTTTATAGAAAAACCTGGTACTGCTATATACTTGATGAAAGAGCGCAGCAAATTAACAGAGAGAGAAAGTCTCAAGTAAAACATGAATTGAGTAAGAGACTCTTCAAAGATTTCTAAAAGCCAGACGAGATGAACATAGATGCAGGGGCTGGCACTAAGAGAAGAAACATGGGCCCAAGCAAGCCTTAAGAGGAAGAAAAGAAAGAGAAGCCAAATCCCTTTACGGGCAAATTTAATATGTGAACTTATTCATTCGTTTAAATCTAAAACTTATTTATAAACAAAAAATCTCCCTTCTCTTGCGCAAACTTTAGCTTTCTCATCGCTGACTCTCTTAGAAGCACTCTTAATAAAATCGACTGTATCTATCTTTAAATCATGCATCAGATGGTAGAGCAGCAATTTCTTATAATGACCTTTCAATAACCCCCAATATAATTCAATTCCATTGAACTGAGGGCTGTAAGGAACATTAAATACAGGTGTTATATTTAGCCTTTCATATTCTTTCCTTGAGTCTTTAGTTTTATGAACTGACAAGTTGTCAACGAACAGAATAATCTCTTAGTAGTCAGCGCACTTATCTCTGAGTATATTGCAAAAACTTAATATATTATTCAGTCTTTATAGAACGAGGGTGAATAACATAAGTCTCGAGGCCACTATCTTCACTTAATCCACCTAGAATAGCATGAGTTTACACCTTAACCTTTTAGTCATAAACTTCTATATTACTATACCTCTTGTACCAAGACCTTGATATAAAGGTATTGAATGTAAATACTGCCTCATCAGCGTGTATGAACTTTATATTATGCTCTTAAGACCTCTGCATTTAATCGAATATATAATTTAAATTAGTCTTATAAAATGGAACATTAAAGTCAATCACTCTCTTAATGCGATTGACTGTCTTGTAAGATATTCCGTTCTTTTAATATATGTTAGCTATCGATTAAGCAGATATGTGAAGCTCAGGAAATTGGCGATGAAACATCACAGCCCTCTAGGCCAGAGAGAAATGAGCCCAGTATTTAAGAGTCTTATCATTAATAAGATATTCAATATGATGCTGCTAAAATTTTAAAGGTCTCTTAGGCTTAGAATTAAGATGCTATCTCTTTAAATTCAATGCTAATAGCCAGTGAGACCTCACAGCTGCTGGAGATTTATGGAGGAGCCTTGCTATAGACGTATAATTTAGAATGGGTTTGAGTTGATCGCTATATTCATCACATCCATATCGCAACTTAAACAATAAATCTATATACTCACTGTCATAAACTGACCCCAAACCTCGCATATACTAACTTAAATTACTAATATTTAAATATTAAACCCCTACATAAACCCTATTAAAAACCTAATAAAGTATGCACTAATAGTCTACTTTTATCAATCAAAAACTCAATCAAACTACTGAAAGGGTTTTGGGGTTTTGTATCAAGAGGCTCTACTTTAATATATTAAATTTATATTATAAAAAATATAGCTCATATCAAATGCCTCGATAAGTAATAAAGAGGTAGATAAATAGAAAATTTGTTTTCTCAATAATCAAGTTTAAGTTCATGTTTATCAAATAATCAATTATTTACTTTATACATTTAGTTTTAAAAATTTAAGCATTCTTATTAAATTTGATTTTAAATATATAATCGCAGTTAATCTAATTAAAATAGTATGCACAGAGATTCCTCTGATAAAGAGATTCATATACCTAGTTACTATGATATTATTACAACTAATCGTAATTTCAAAAATATTATAAATCAGATTTATTTTATATTTTCATGTAAATCCATCAATTTTAATTATAGTAATGCAAAATCTAAGTCCCCGATTTAAACTAAAGATTCATTTTAAAATCAATGATTAAATAAAAATATTTAAATTATAAATTCTATGGGAGCCTTCACTTCATTAAGAAAAGGCTCTATATTCAATCTCGACTCTGGATAACAAAAAGCAATTGATAGATTTTTTATTTTATTAGAAATTATGGTAGTTTAATTTATTATAGATTAATTTACTTAAATTGCTTAAAAAAAAACTAATTTGAAAATCAATAAAAAAAGTATTAGATAAATTTTAAATAAGGTTTTATAAAATTTAGAGCATATTAGTAAGGAATTTATAGATTATTTGCAATTTGCGATTGCTATCTTTATTTCATAAGATCTTATTTAAATATTTTTAGTTCTTAGTATTATATCTTGGGAGAAAAAATCTTATAATAATAAGTCTCAGATATTAAAAATAGCTCAACTATTCATTATATATTATTTTAAATAGTGCAGTGTAGAAAACTTTTTTTCGTAAAAGTTTAATTGAATTTAAAATTCCTTCTCTTTGAAAAAAATTATTTATTTAATATAATTTTATTTCTTCTTATTGATTTAAAATAAATTAGTATGATAGTGCCAAAGTGCTGAAAAATGATAAAACATCTGAAAGTTAAAAATAATAAGTACGGAGAAAAACAACAAACTTGAGTAATTTTTAACTTTTAGATCAACGTTTCCCTATTAATTAATACTAAGATGAAGGGACTCCTAAATAAAGAGTATGATAAATTAATTTTATTAATAATTTAAACTAATAAGCTAAATAATTTTTATAATTATAAGCGAATATCCGATAGATTCAAATTACATTGTTAAATTTGAAACCTCATTAATAGAAGAAGTAAAAAATCAAAAAGATTGTAAAAATAACATTGACTTAGGGAAAGTAAGAAAAATTCCATAATAAATATATATTTCAATTCTTACTGTTTTTATTGGATTTGAGAAAGTTGTCTTGGAAATATTTTGCATGAGTTGAGGCTTATTTTTGCCTATACAATTATAATTATATGAGAAGTTCAAAATAATCTTATAGCTAAATGAGATATATTCAGGCATGTAGGTCTAAATACAAAAAGATAATTATCAAATAAAAGCAAAAATAGTAATATGGATAAAAATGTTGATTCCAAAAGTTCAATATTAAATAAATTGTTAAGATTTAAAATAAATGAATAAATTTCAAAATTAAATTATATATGATAATAGAAAGGTTTATTGGAGATAAATAATTTATTTTGTTAATCATTAAATAATATAAAAAAATCAGAATAAAAATAATGTTTATGGGAATATCAAATGAACAATAAACTTGGCTTTTATAATTCTATTAAACTTTTGAAAATTATTGTACAATTATTCCCGCTTCAGATATTATCAAACTTATATTTTATATTACAAATACATTTAAATCAGGAAATTAACTTAAATAGATAACAATCTAAAATAGTTAACTATTGTCAAAATCTAAACAACATAATACTTGTTAGAATCTGAATTCTCACCTTGCTGGACTTGAAAAACTTATCATTTTATTCAATAAAATTGAATTAACTAGGGAATTATAATATCATAGTGATTGATTTATTAAGTTAATTTTGATGCGAAAAATTTAAATAGATTTATCTTGCTACCATGATGGAAAATAGTAATAATGTTGTCTATGGTAAAAATCTTAACTATTTATGAAATTTATTTTGAATGACTAAACCTGTTTTAAGTTTGGATAATATTAACTGCTACTAATTAATTAAATAATATTTTATGTTAAATTAATTAATAAATTCGGATTTATTCCTACAAAACTACAAACTACAAAATTATATTATTTAATATGCATTTTATTAGTAAATTGTTTAATTTAAATAAAATCAAATTTTAAGGAAATAATTAACACTTATTAATAATCAGAAGATTTTTATTTAAAATTAAAATATAGTTATTATATTCAGTTCATATAAATATATAATTTTAGATCCTATATGAATAGCAATCAAGAATAACTATTAATTAATAAGAGGTAACAATAAAAAATTATACACTAAAATTATTTCTTGAAAATATTATGAAAAATTCAAGGGAAAAGGGGATTGAATATAGTCAATCAGTAAGCTTAAATTTATCGCTTATGCAAAGTATAAATTAAACGAGGATAATCAAACTTAATATTTATTTAAATCAATAAATTATAATCAAGCCATTTTATTTTCCCATAATCTATTGGTATTTATTTTTACCTAAAAACAACCATCCATAAAAATATTAATATATGATAGATATGATTTTTTAAAAAATTATCATTGAGGTAGCTCAAAAGTCTAAAGGGGTAGAACAATTAATTTAATAATTACTAAAATAATACAGTTCTTAGTACATTTGGTAGAAAACAACATGCTTCATAAAATTTATAAATTATCATATTAAATTTAAAACAAATTATTAGAATATTTTTTATTAATTCATAGAAAATCAAAATAGAAATTGCATAAAATAGTACCATGAGATTAGACAACAAATTAAACGCTTTAGCTCCAAATTTATCTATTGACCCCAGTATTCCTATGTTTTTGAATCTATAGTAACTTGAAAATGACTAGAGCTCTAGTCAATCTGTCTCTCATTAAGATGATTAATCTTCTAAATCAGAATCGAACTCATTACATAAAAATAATATAATTTTTATAACAAATTTTGAAGAAATTATTGAATTTCCTGCATTTCTATTATAAATATTATACATTTTACATTTATAGATAAATTTAATTTGTAAAAAAACATGAGTAAAGTTTCTAATAAAATGAGTTAAATAATGACTCATTATAAGACTCAGATATAGCGGGAAAAGTATAGAAAATTAATTAAGTAAAAATATTATAGATAAATTGCTAGCAATGTTTTTAATAGATTTTTTTTTGAATATTTCTCATTTAAATAATAATGAGTCGCTTATTAGACCTCGAAAATACTGTCACATTTATTTAAATCATTAATTTTAAATAATTTGTTTAAATAAATTTATATATCAAATAAAATACTAATATAGGAATTGTAAATCTAGTAGGCATTAAAGCTTGGAACTACCTCTGACTAGTCTTTGTGATATTGAAGAGGATTCAATAATACTTCCTTTGAAATACATTTATAAATATATTATTTTAGATTCATGATGAGAAATTGAAAATGATAAACATTAATCTTATTATTATTATATTAATTCTTATATAAAAATTAAATCATAAGAAAACTAAGTAGTACTTTATGAACCCTTGATATATTTGATATTTTTAACAATCTCTCTTTTTGTTACACAAGTATTCTTTAATGAAAATAAGATCTATTTTCAAAATAAATATTACATATTTAAAATTGTATTTTAAAAAATTTAATAAGTAACTTCTCTATCTTTTTTATTAAAATTAAATGTCCAATCATTTCATTAAAACAATCTCAAGCTTCATTTGTATTTCGAATTTCTAATGCTTATTTTTATTAAATAATAACTCTTGTTATTGCTAATATATAAAATAATTATAAAAAAATTAATAGATGTTGATTATTTATTAAAAAATAAAATGGAATGTATATTAAGTTCTTAAAATTTGATTTCTAGCAATAATATATAATCAACTAATTTATACAATTGATTCACTATTAAGCAGGATTGTTTGTTTAATCCAATAATATTTAGCGACTTTATTTCCTAATAGTTTTGTAAGTAATTTAGCAAAAATAAATAACCATCCCAAATAACGATTATATTATTTATGACAATATTATTATTATTTAATTTGAAGCACCTATAAGTTACGATTAGACACACGAATAGCTTTAATGTTAAGAGAAATCATAGAATATATATTTGCATTTTATCAAAATATACATATTGTATAATTTTAGAATAATGGTAGATATATGAGATGTTAAGTAAAATAGGATCAATTTGAATATTAAACTAATTAGTTCATGCTTTATTTCTTCACTACTAAATAATACTCCATGTAATTTGAAAAAATAAATAAAATCTAAAATATTAATTCTGATTTCTTTATTCTTGGTATAATGAATAGAAAAATATAATTTTTAAAAATTAATATTGAAATTTAATGTCAGCTCTCCAAAGATTTATATTCACTTTATTTTTATGATATATCATAAAATTAAATGATTTTACAATCTTGTTATTAAATTTTAAAAGATAATAAAGCTGTTTTAAAATTTAATCAATTATTTTAATTATTTATAATTATTTACTTCTTTTTATGTTTTTATATAACATTACAAAATATAAGATATTATGTAAATCTGAAATTCATCAATTATTAATTTATAAAATTTCCTTAAAAAATTAGTTTTATTATTTTGTTTAAATGAGTAGCTTTGTATTCATAACATATCTTATTTTGCTTATTTTATAAAAAAATGTGGTGTTAATTATGTTTAATTAATAAAGAATAGCATATTTTTCCTCAATTTTTCTTAAAATAAATCATTTAATGTAATATCCACTTTAAATTTAACATTAAATTCTTTTTAGATTTTTTATACAAATCCATTGAATAATAAAATATTCATAAGTTTATATTATTATGTTTATTAGTAGGTTTTTCTAAAGATATGATGATATGATATAAGACACTTTTAATGAATCTATTTAAGATTACACTTATTATCAATTATCTATTTAAGAAACCGAATATACTATGATTAATATTGATAAAATAATTGTTTATTAATGCTAAAATTACAAATAAACATTATAATTATATTTTAACAATAATATTAAATTAAAGATATATAAAGATGCTTGCTGGCCAATTTGTACAAACCTCTCCACCATAGAACAAAGATGTGGTGGTCAACATTGATGATATGCTACTCTAAATGGTTAAACGACTAGAGATTTGTTATAAAGATTCTGCACAGAGCTTCAGATACGATAAAAAAATCATAACCCTACAAATTTAAAATAATCAACTTAAAATACAATTTAATTTAATCCTTAATTAATTTAAGCACTCAATCTATTAATAATTTACGAAAATATTAAGTGGAATTATTAAGTTGTTTTATTAAGGAATTGAGATTAATAAAATATTTTTAACTTCTCTAAAAAATCAATATCATTTTTTTTAAGAGCAATATATTACCTCAAAGGAATTATTTATTAAACTTTAATCAAGAATAAATTTTTGAGTTTTAAATCTAACAGGCTCACTCGCTTAACTCTCTAAGTAAGTAAAATATTCATTGCTATTAAAACTAAATACTTTTATAGCAAATACCGTATATATGTCATTATTTCTTGAGCTAGTGCTTCTTCAGCACTAGCACGATACTGCTTCTGTCATCTCGAGGAGATTCACAAAAAATTAAATTATCAATTATTTAAATAAATAAACACTCAAGCCTATTTTTATCAATAAGACTTATACATTCATTGTTAATATTTATAATTTGAGATACTTTCCTATATTTTTATATTATTAGCATTTTTAAATGCAAAGTTTTTAAGCTGTTAAATTGCTTTCTTTCCTAAGAAAATTGAGATTACATTAATTAACAATCTTTTATATTATTAAAATCGGCAATACTTAGTAAATATTTATTATCTTAAAAATAATTGCTACAAATATAAAATTTCTATGCATTTAATCAAATTTATTAAAATTAATGAGTTTGTTTGAATAATAGTTAGTTAAATATGGTTATGACCAAAAGAATTTCCTTAAAATCACTTATATAAAAAAACTATTACATACAATTAATCAAATTTTTTACATTTCTTTATAAGTTTGATATCAAACAAATTAAAATGAATGAGACTTATTTAAGCTTTAATGTAATTTGATATTTTAAACTTGAATTTTAAGTTAATATCTTATTAATAAACTTATTTTTATAAATTAGAAAGTTAATTTCTTTGAATATAATTCATAAATTATATTTAGTCGATCATTATTTTTAGTCTTTTACATTTACTTGATTACAAAAGATGTGTTTTATTTATTGTTATAGCTTAAGTTAAAATTCTTAATAAATAATTTTATTTAATTCATTTAATTTATAAGTATAAACAGATTATTTAAACTATAGTCCGATGATGTGTCAATTTTAATCATTACCAATAAATTAATTGTTTAAATAATAATTTATTTTTATATTTATATTTTAATTTTTCTAATTGACATTTAAACTAATTATATAACTGTAAAATCACAAAATATATGAAAATTTTTTGATTTTATAAAAATCATTGGAGTATTGGACGAAGACAATCCTGTAAAGAAGGCACCTGGCGAATAGGATGATATGCACATCGAGGTAGACTCTCAATCAAAGCATGAAAGAAAGGTATCTTTAAAATAAATGTATTATTTTATTATATTTCATTCATTAATTTTTATAATTATTTCAATCTTCTAAAAGATAAAAGATGCTTCCTTAGTAAGATTCATCATTAATCATACAACATTCAAAATATTTAATATTATTTATCTTTAAGCTGGGCAGTACAATGTTAGAAATCTTCTAATTAATCAATGAATTATTTTACATTTATATAATTTTATTTGGATTTATTAAAATTTGACACCCATAAATTAACAGATAACAATTTTTAAATACATTTATAAAATATAAATGATGAGCCCGACCTCTCTGGCAAGTTGGAGAAGGCATTCATATAATTTCATTTTATTTTTTTATACTTCATTCAATAATTGATTTATATAAATTGAGAGATATCTTTGAGAGATATCAAAAGAAAATCAATTTCCTCACCTAGGAATCAAGATAAGAGGTATTGAAAAGACTGAAAATTTAAATTTATAATATAGGTTTTCAGGAGTTTTACAGAGGAAGAAATCAAACACTAAGTCGCCATCTAGTTAAAGTTAGAGGTAACATGTCTTTTCTAATTTTATATTTTTATATAGCTGATTAAACTGTTTGGTATGGTTTCTATTGAAATTGCGAGTACCACCTAGTAACAGTGAAAGTCTCTGTTTTAAATAACTATGTCGTTATATCTGGGGTGGATATGAGATATTTGTTTGGGAAGGTGCCTCAGTCATGTGAAGTGCCGAAACTTTTTACATTTTTAAAATTTTAAACAAATATGAACTAATATGGATCTTTATTTTGTGAGATTCACACTTAACTTATCTACTCAAATTATCCACTTAAGTTTTATAATAAATTACATATCCATTTTTCTTTTAAAATTTCGCTATATATTTTCAAACAACTTCACTGCAATACTTGTATGTTTTTTATTTATTTATCTGATTAAGTAAATTTTTCATAAATTGAAATTGATAGAATTTTAAAATTCATTAATTCTACAAATTTAAAGTTCAATTATTTAAGATTTAAAAATTTTAATTTTTACTCTATGATTTATTGTCTATAACAGTATTTTAATTATATATGAGGATCATAATTATTTTAGCTCACTATTACTGTTAATAACAATATATTTTTGAATTTATAATATATATATATATATATATATATATATTTTGATATCCCCATTAGTTCAATTAAATATACATTTATATTTTTAAAAAAAGTTTAATAATTTTAATCAAAGAAATAGAACATAATCATATAATGTTGTTTTTTCATATAATCCCAATTCCACCAGGGAGTCTTCTTTTGAAATTATCACATACTTTCTTGAGATTTTACCAATCTTTTTTTCTAACACTCTATATCGCAATAACGCACTACTAAACAGTGATTGCATTACATCATATATCCCAATTAATTCCCATTATTGATACTGCTCTTTTGGCATTTTAAATTATATACTTCAACACTTTAATTTTTAGTTTGATAATTCATAAATAGAATGTTGTTATACATTATGAAATTATATTTAATTATTTATAGGCATAGTGCACATACCATAAATGCAGCTTTTACCTCTTCTCTGCCAGTAAGCTCATAAGGAACAAATCCCTTGCGATTTCTAGCATAGGGATTGGCTCCCAGATTAATAAGAAACATGCCCACTTCTACTGTTCCTCTCATCGCTGCGAAATGCATGGGGGTGTTACCTTCTTCGTTAGCAATCATATGACATTTAATAGGAAAAGTTAATTTGTTTTTTGCATGTTCCTATTCCTTGAAAAGACTATTATTTATAAAATTTATATATACGGAGGTATGGTGAATAATACTTAATCAAAAATTATGATTAAAAAAGATAAAGTGTCAAAGACAATCTTATGAATGACAAGTAATGAGTTCTAATGATAAATTAAATTAAGAATATAATTTTATAAAAAACTTCATTTAACATCCTCCATCTTCATCATTTATATATGAACTATAGGATTTTAAAACTCTTTAGATTTTTCTGGGTATAGTTATGGGTTTGAGTTAGATATAAACAGAATAGTTTATTATAAATAAAGAAAACTTAATAAGTTAGGCATTATTGCAATGCTCAAGATAGTAAAAACATATATATTTGTAAATGATTTAACCTTGAACTTACATTATTTTCATTTTATAGAAATTATTGTACGAGCCAGGAGTCAGGCTGTATCTTTATAATAGTAATGTTAATATATGTAAGTCTTTCTAATTACCCCTATTAATGAAAATAGCATTATTTCACAATTAGAATTATAGGAACCACTTCTGATCAATTAAAAACCCCAATACCCCTTAATGAGGTTTATTAGTGCTTTGATTTTTAGAGAATTTGTTAGGGGTTGGGGTTATTAATCAAATGCGAGACTAAAATAGCAAGCTTTTGGGGTCTATTTATGATGTAGACTATATAAATTTAGTGTTTAAACTGCGCTATGGATGTGATATATACAGTGAATAAATCAAACCAGTACTAAACTATAAGTCTATTGTGCTACTCTTAAAGCGAAGTCCGTCAACTGTTCGCTCCCGCTGTCTTATAGCACTATAATGAAAGCAATAATAGCTGAATTCTAAGCCTAAGAGGTAGTCAAAGTTTCTATAGAAGCATATTGACTATCTTATTAATGATAAAACTTTGAACTATTGGGCACACTTCTCTTTAGACCAACGAGCTATTATGTTTCATCGCCAATTCCCTGAGTTGAAGATCTCTGCTTAGTCTAAAGCCAAAATCTATAAACGAAATGGTATCTTTTACAAAGGTGTGAATCGTATTAAGAGAGTGATTGATTTCACACTCCATTTTACAACAACAACTTAAATTATATTTATAATTAAATGCAGAGAGCTCAATAGAATAATATTAAGTTTATACATGCTGACGAGGCTGTGTTTACCTTCAACACTTTCATCTAGAAGTCTTGGTATAAGAGGCATAGTAATATAGAAGTATATGACTAAAAGGTCAAGGTATAAACAATGGCAATTCTTGGAGGAATAAGTGAGGATACTGGTTTAGAAACTCATGTTATTAAGTAAAAAAAAAACTTCAGACCACTCCCACATGATCCTAAAGTGCATTTTGAGTGATTAAATTAAATACATTAACTATATAAAACCCCATAGATCAATTAAGACATGAGAATTGGGGTTAAGAACAATTAAATTAAGAATTAATTATTATTGGCGTTTCATAATAATGTTTGGGCTAATTATTAAAACTATTGGCTCGATTAATTGTCCTTATAAAATAATCCAATCAGGGTGTGTTAATTTGATTTTAGCCTAATTATTTATATTATAAGCCAATTATAATTAATTTTTAATCTAATTGTTCTTAACTCCAATTCTCACTTCTTAATTGATCTATGGGGTTTTATTTCACATTAAAGCCTATTAATTACTTCAACCCCTAACAAATTCCCTGCAAATCAAAGCACTTATAAACCACTTTTAGGGGTTTTGGGGTTTTGATTGTTGTCAGGTTCATTAACCTGCTTCTTATGATAAATTAAGATTCCTTATTATATTGTATGCTTTCTTATGTTATATATTTTTAACTAAAATGTTGTTAAGAGTGAATGCTGTAAAATGAATTTTGACTGCAGTATAAAACTGTAGATAGAAATAATTTATTCTTTTATATCTTATTGAACAATTAATGATATTTTATAATATCAAATTCTATATTAATTTATCCTTTAATTTTATTTTAGATATCATCTTTGTTAATTTTCAATTTCAAATTTATTATTTATTTTTTTCGATATTCATAAACCATAACTTTCTTTTTAATTTTTGAAATAAAACAATTTCAATAATAAATATTAACAGGACAAGTAATATTTCTAAAAATATCCTTCAATTATTAAATTTATATTTTAAACTTATCATATAGTTTAATAATAAGTTTTTTTATTAATATTTAATCAAAAGAAAGTAATGAATGCATGTTTTTTAATAATTTATATATTAGTCTGACAACAATGACAAAATATATTATAAAATAATTTTATATTCATTATATGTTCCTACGATATACACCTACCCCACCCCCTACCCATCATACCCTACCCCACCCCCTAAAAAATACCCAATTTCATATCAAATTTTTTATCTACAAGGTCTAAATCGATCTCCTTCATGAAATCTCGACATCAAAGACCCTATTTTATATTTTAAATATGGTATAATATCAAATTGCTTTATTTCCATAATTGAAAAACTTCTTCTTTAAAATTATTTTTTTACTTATAATAAGATATTTATATACTATAGTAGGAAAAATTTTTATAAAATTTTTTATCCCTTAAATCAACTCCATCCGACATAACTCGAAGAAATAGTATGATTAAATTTTTAAGTTTTTAATTTTCTATTTTTTTATTCATAATGTAGTAAATATAAGAATATTAAAAACTTAAAAAATTAATCATACTATTTCTTCGAGTTATGTCGGAGGGTTGTTTAGGGATAAAAAATTTTATAAAATTTTTTCCTACTATAGTATATAAATATTTTACTTTAAGTAAAAAAAAAATATTAAAGAAAAAGTTTTTAATTATGTAAATAAAGCAATTTGATATTATACCCAATTTTATAAAACTCTATTAGTATTATTTTAGATAAATAAGTGTAATAGAAATATAAATAATGTTGAAATATAAATCAGTGTTGATAATGTAGGAATACATTTGATTTGGGAAAAATTAAATGAATTAAAATTAATAAATATTAAATTCGCGGCAGTTAACTTTCTGGAAACTCTCACATTATGGTACTTGTTCGATAGAGAATTCAAAATCAGCTGGGCTTTACTATAGGTGGTACCCCTCTATCACGTCCCTGAAGCAAGATAAATCGACTTTAATTTTGGCATTAAAATCAACTAAACAAATCACAAAAAATTAAAGTCGATTTATCTTGCTTCAAGGATGTGATAGAGGGGTACCACCTATAGTAAAGTCCAGCTGATTTTGAATTCTCTATCGAACAAGTACCATAATGTGAGGGTTTCCAGAAAGTTAACTGCCGCGAATTTAATATTTATTAATTTTAATTCATTTAATTTTTCCCAAATTAAATGTATTTCTACAATATTGATTTAAAACTTAAAAAAATCTCAAAGTGATAAATACCTAACATGCAAATAGTTTTAAATATTTAAATTAATCAAAAACTTTAAAATTCTTCAAATTATTAGATTTGGTTTTCCTCCATAATACGATTTTAATTGTTGATTCTTTTAAGTTTAAGTTTATCTCTCAATTTTATCCTCAGTTGCGTCTACTTCTCTATTTGTGTGACAGAAATACTATTTAATCAATAGGTTTTCTTTTAGTTAAATTCTTTTACACTAAAAACTACTATTCTCAAATCTAAAAGAAAATCGAAGTAACAAAATCTCTCTTTAATCTAATTACTGAAATTCTCAAAATGATATATTTAAAGTCAAAATATGATAGTAAAACTACAACATTAATTCTTAGTTCAGATTGGAAAAGTAATAATTTAAATTTAATAAGGAAGAATTCGAATTTCTTATGGGAAACTCTTTTTTAGAATAAGTTATAAATAAATAATATGATTAATCTACTCCAATAAAGTGTAATTATAGATTTAAAATTTTTTTAATATATTAATTACTGGGCTGACATCTTGATTTTGTTGAAGAATAGGTAATAGCGAGAATGGTTTTTTCGGAGTTTTCTACTTCATGATTGCCAAGTCACGGAATTTGTCACGTCAACTCACTCAGATACGTCGACGTTAAGACTAAGATTGATGGTTTGATTTTAGAATTAAACAGTGATATGTTAAATTTATTTGATTTTAATCATTAAACACAATATTATTAATTATATGCTTTTATATAAAATAGGGTCTTGCGTGTCGAGATGTCTTGAAGGAGATCGATTTAGACCTTGTAGATAAAAAATTTGATATGAAATAGGGTATTTTAAGGGGTGGTAGGGTGTGGGGTATGGGGTAGGGGTGGGGTAGGGTATCTCGGTGGTACAATTATATATTATTCTTTGATTTTTTCTTTTAACTATTAATTTTTATAGATGAGTTTCAATAAATCTTGAAAGTAGACAAATATGAAAAATATAAATCTAGTTCAAACTTTTAGAAGTTTAATATGATTCAAATGTTAATTTCACTACGAATGTAAATGCAGATTATTTTAATGACTCTCTAAAAATAGATCAGACTTTTTCAATTATATTTTAATCTAAAATTTCCTTAAAGAGATTAGCCATTTTAATTTAATAGTTAAGAAATAATTTATCAATTAAATGTAAATATTTTTATAATTATTACTCTTTATACCTACTATACAATGTATAAAATGATATTGATTTTAAATTGGTTTTAATATTTTTTTGGCAATAAATTTATAGTAAGTCTTTGTTTTTTTTAATTAAATATAATTAATTTAAGAATAACTATATTCATTTTAATTTCTTTTTTTTATTAGATAATGCAAAAATCGAATTAATGTAAGATTTTAATATGTATTAAATAAAATAAAAAAAGGAATTAATTGAGTAATATATAACTTTAATTATAAAAGCATGCATTATATTTTTAAAATAGGATGTAAATAGGATTTATATTTAATATTTGTTATTTACGATAATACTAGTATAACTATCTAAAACATAATTATAGATAAATATATACTATTTAAGTCATGTACTATTTAAAATAATTAAATATTAAACTTGAAACTAATCATTCTCATAAAAAAAATCTATTAATTATATTATTTTATTTTTTTTTATTCTAATCATGTTTAATTTTTATATTTATATTAGAAATTATTAAATTTTATTTGCTTTTAAGTAAATTTTATTTGCGTTTAAGTAAATTTTATTTGCGTTTAAGCAAATTATAATAATTTCAATTAATGAGTTTTAATTCTTTATGAATTATCAATTTTTAATTAAAAAATAGAAAATATAAAGCACAATTAAAAATTATTTTATGAAGTGTTCCCAATACCTATATCTAGGTGATAGAAGTAAATTCCTTCTTTAATCGGCTTCTGGCACATTTATCAAGAATATTGAATTCCAAGAATTAAAATTTTATAATTAAAATTTTAATAGAGTTAAATAATAGGAAAAATTATTTTATTATTTGCCAAGACTGTGAACTGTATGAGAAAATATTAATTTTATTATAATTAAATCTATCTTTATTATATTTCAAATTATGAGCATTTCAATTTTAAAGCTTCTCGAACTGGTGAAAATTAATGCATTCAGTTCAATAGATAGTTCAAGAAATTCTTTTTAGGACTCTTATAAATATTATTTAAAATATTTATAATTTATTACAAATATGCATTTATAATTAGAATAAAATAAATCTATTAGAGCTACATAGTATTTTTTGAAGAATCAAAATATGAATAAACTTAATCTCCACTGTACTATTTTATTATTTATTTATAATAAAATAATGATTATTTATTTTGACATAAATATGAGTTACTTTAGAAAATGTAAACCACAACAAAATACTAAGCAAGAGTCTAATAAAGGAGCTATTCATTTAGAGCTTTTGTATGAAGATTTATATATTTTATATATATTGTTATAAGATAGTAATTTTAACATTTAAAATTTTAAGATTAAAAAAATAATTTTCCTTATTTCTTTTAAATTCTAATTTAATTATTTTCCATAAGATGTTACCTAAACATATTTCTGATAATTTATATAATGGAAATAATTTTTACTATATTTTTTTGAGTTTACTAATTTCAATTCATTTACCCTAATATTGATACCTATAAATAATATATTTTCTAGTAAATTTAAATCTAAATTATTAAAATAATGGGTAAGAGCATTTGAACAGCACACAATTAGATTGCAATAACCTAAGAAATATAAAATTATAAGGGTTTTGGGGGAAGGGTCAAATGCTATAGTAAGATTAGCATCCAAATATTACTTTATTAAAAAAATTTTACAATTAAAATAATTATTTAAAATAAAAATATAGTTTTATTTTATATGTTTAATAAAATGCAATCAGTACAAAAGAAACAAATTGCAAGTTAAGCAGTTTTCATGTAGAGGATTATATGAACAATTTTTAAAATGAAGTGGGGAAATATTATAAATTAATATTAATTTTTTTGATAATCTTTAAATAAATAATTTAATTTTAAGAAGCAATAATTACATTAAATCAAAAATGAATAATAGTAGTATGTTGCAATAAAGTAAATCGACATTTAATTAAATTTTTTTAATTGTAAAATTTATAAGTAAATTTGCAAAGATTCTATTAAAAACTCGGGGTAATCAATATAGTAACTCTTTATAAATTAGATTTTTATCATATTTAATTAATTTAACTGAGAAATGAGATCTAATGCTAAAGAAAATTAATTTCATGTGGAAATATTCTCAAATTATACAAGGTTTATGAGTCTTAGAATAACATTTACTTATTTCTTGAGTATCAATCAGGCGGTACTTTGAGTGATTGTATATTAACTTAATGCATGAATTTTATTTATAATTGATACTATTTCTAAAACTAAGTAAATACTAGAAAAAGATTTGTAAGTAATTAGTAAACATTTATCAAAGTTACATTAACTAGTTTAATATAACAGATAAATAAAAAAAACATAGCTTTTAGTCTGATTAATTTATTTAAAGCAATAGAGAAATAAGAATTAACATTTCAAATCTGCCTAAATTTTGATAATTTTTATACATTTTTATATTTTACCTGTATTAGCTGAAAAAAATAAATTGTTAAATTAATAATGGTTTATGACTAATAAAGTTAATACAAAATATTGAATAAAAATAAAAACATTTAATAAGAAATTTTAATTTATCAACATTGAGGTATTTATGAATTCAATTGCCTAATTATTTTATTTAATTTAATTAAAAATTTAAAAAAGCTTATTAAAGCAATCTTTGTAATTATTTTTACATGTATCACTAATTTATTATATTTTTACCAAATCATGGCCTAATTATTACTAGCCATCGACTATATGCATGAAAAAAGCATAATGCATAGAGATTTAAAGCTAGCGAATATTCTTCTTACTACCAATGTTCCAGACTCTTATGATTTGAGGATTGCTGATTTTGGGTTAGCATGTGAACTTTTATATATAATTTTTCTTATTTACCTAGAAATATTTAATAATAGAGAAATTTAATTAAAATAAGTTAGTATCAATGGTGTAGTCATATTGCAAATAATTTGTATAGTAGATGTGTAAAACAATTTTTCTAATACTTCAACTTTAAAAAGAATATACAAATTTATCAGTTTACTGAGTTTTTAATAGAAAGAAAATTACTTTAATTCTTCTATCAAACATAATTTCATTAAAGAGACTGTAAATTGTTTAAAGCTAATTTTTATAAGTTTCTATTTATTTAATGCCAATGATACAAAATATTATAAAACTAAAAATAACATTAACTTAATCAGTAGAACTCAATTATATTTGAAAATTAATTAGTAATAAAATTGATGATTTTAGTATAACTTAGAAATGATGGAAGAACATTAGAAAGATGTGGCACCCCTACCTATATAGCGCCTGAAATATTATTAGGATAAGATTATAACACTAAAGTCGACATATTTAGTTTGGGATCTATAATGTTTAATTTAATTTCTGGCCGATATCTCTTTTCAAAAGATGGTAATTTAAAACAAAAATCCAATGTTTTGGAGATTTTTTTATTTGTTTGGAATTAATTGAGGATATTACCCCTAATTTACTTAATTTATATTTGTTGCGATATTCTTAGAGTATAATTGGGATTTTATTGGAGCTAGAAATGATTTGGCTTTTATTTGTGAAATTAATCTATATTTAAGAGGTTAATTAGTCCTATTCAAAATAATTAAATTTGTTCATTTAAAATTTCTTCTTCAGAAGGCTCGAAAGATAATAAATTCCTATTAATAATTTTTTAAATTAATCAGATTAAAAAACCTTATATTATGTCAATAAATAATAAAATTAAGGAAATATAAGAATTTGTAATGGACACGAAAATATAATTTACCTTAATAAAATGTGCGATCTAACCCATATTTCATAGTATACTCAAGAATAATATTAATTTTAAATATATAGTATTTTCTCTTTATTTTGAAAAAGAGTTAATAGAATATTTTAGCGATACCCCCCTTGAAGGTAGATAGTAAATTATATAAGAATTAATTTAAGAATTATTTAGATATAAAATCATAAATATCATTTTTATAGTATTCCCAATTCTTGAATTATTTTAAAAGTTATTGCTATGTTTTATACTTAATGATTTATGATTTTGATATTATTTTTGGGGTGAAAATTTTGTATATTCAGCCAGGGAGCACTATCCACATATATATATATATATATATATATATATATTAATAACAAACATATTTTAATTTAAATAATTCAAGGAGTCTCTGATGACTTTAGTTTTTATTTTATTCATAAAAATGATTATTTTGATATATAGATGAAGCTAGGGATCTGCTTTTCAAACTTCTTGAGAAAAATCCTAATAATAGAATATCACCAAGGGATGCATTAATGCACTCTTGGTTCAAAGCTGACCAGGAGGCTTTGGAAGTGGCAATCTAGCTAAATAATTAGATAAAAGTTTAGACATTATAGAGATATACTAATATAACAACCACGCAATTAGATTAAAATAATCAAGATGCTCTAATTTATTAAATATATACAAATATTTATTATAAATGATTTAATTATGTATATTTAATAATAAATTAAATTTTAGGATAAAAAGCTCATATCAAATACCTGGATAGGTAATAAAGAGGTAGATTAGTAGAAAAAAAGTTCTCTCTACAATCAAGTTTAAGTTCATGTTTATCAAATAATTCAAAATAATTACTTTTAATATCAAATTGTAAAATAATTAAAAAATTGAATTAAATTTTCTTATAATATATAATCGCAGTTATTCAAATTTAAATAGATTGCAGAGAAATTCCTCTGATAAAAATATTCCTATACTTAGCTACTATGATATTATTACAACTAACTGTAATTATGAATCTTAATTTTAAATCATTTTTATTTTTCAATTTTATTTGAGTAATGCATAATCCAAGTCTCCAATTCAAGCTACAGATTCATTTAAAAATTAACGCTTAACAATAAAATAATATATTTTTATAAAATTATATAATAATTCAAATTATTAATTCTATGAAAGCATTCACTACTTTGAGAAAAGGTTCTAAATACAATCTAGACTTTAGATTTCAAAAAGCTAATGATAGAAATTTATAAATAAAATATAAAATATTATAGTAGGTCTTTTGTAGTTCAATTTATTTATATTGCTTTAAGAAAACTATTTTGAGAAACAAAATCAATAAAATTTAGTTGTAAAAATAAAACTATACCAATTCAAAAATTCAAATAATTTTGTTATGAAAATTATAGTTTGTTTGGCAATTTAATTCATCTATGCTATTTCAATATAATTCTAGAT
Source organism: Oxytricha trifallax (assembly GCA_000711775.1). Taxonomy (NCBI): domain Eukaryota; phylum Ciliophora; class Spirotrichea; order Sporadotrichida; family Oxytrichidae; genus Oxytricha; species Oxytricha trifallax. The sequence goes on along the minus strand of ARYC01003315.1, from coordinate 12,801 downwards.
AATTATAAAGTTTTTAATTAAAAAAACTTTTAATAATCTTGAAAATATTTAAATTGATAATATACATTATTATTTAAAAAAATTAGCTAAACTATCCTAGTAATATAATTATTTTAACTAGTGTAGTTAAACTCTGATTTTTATCGTTATAATTTAATTGAATATAGTTTTTTATAAAAAATAAATACCTTAGTTTATTATAATCTACTTTCAATTTATTTTTTATTGTACTATATTAGTATGATAGCGGCAAAGCGCTGATAAATAATATTACATCTGAAAGTTAAAAATAATTATAAGTTCGGAGGAAGACAACAAGCTTGAGTAATTTTAAACTTTTAGATCAACGTTTCCCTAACAATTAAAATCAAGATTAATTGACTCCTAAATTGAAAGTATGGTAAAATAATTATATTTGTAATATAAATAAAAAATATTAAATTTATACGTCATTATAATTATAAGCGAATATCCGATAGACTCAAGTTACATGGTTAAATTTGAAACTGCATTAATAGAAGAAGTCAAGTTTCAAAAAGATTGTGAAAATATAATTTAATTAGAGAAGTTTAAAAATATGACAAAAAAAGAAGTATGTTTCAATTCTTAATTTATATCTGGCATAAATTTGGAATTTGTATTAGAAATATTTTGCATTAGTAGATACATTTTACCAACTCAATTTTAATAATTTTAGATGTTATCTTTTAAATTTTATACATATATTTAGGTTATAAATTTCTTAATAGAAAGTGATAATTATCAAATAAATAAAAATAAAGAAATTTTATTTAAATGATGATTCTATTTTTTCAGTTTTTTGAAAAAAATCTTTTTAGATTTAAAATAAATGAATAAATTTTTAAGTTAAATTATATCTGATAATAGAAAAGTTTATTGAAGATAAACAATTACTTTGTAATTATTATAATAATTATAAATTTTTTAATTAAAAAAATGACTTTATTAAATAAGCTAAATTAATTAGCTTTTTTTTATTTTTTCTTTATTGTTTTTTAATATTTTACTTTGCAGTTCAAATATTCATATACATAAATATTATAAAAAATGAACTTTTATTTTAGAAATAAATTAATTTTGGTTATAAATTTAAAATATATTATAATTGAAATTAATAAATATTATATATAATATAATCTAATCAATATAATACCTGAGGGAAACCGAATTCAAACATTCACTACAGTTGCTTCGAATTAAACATTTTTTCTATTATAACAGTTGAAGAACCTGCCAGCTTGAGCTAGTGCTAATATTTCTTATCCTATTTGAATATATAAATATATGGATCTAGCCTAACTTCGTTTAGATTTATAAATTGCTCTTTGAAGGCTTCTGATTTGAATTTACTTCACAAAAATTCCTTCTATAATGCTTTTTTGGCACCATAAATTCCAGATAAACTTTGGACTATCTCCAGATAGATTTTATTCTTACTGATTTCACAAAGAAACAACAGGACTAGATACTTAGTAGTTGACAAGAAAAGTTTAACGGGAAACCACTATAGTGATTGCTGGACTTTAATAATGATAGCATTGTTAATAAAATTGAGAAAAAAAAACATATAATTTTAGTTAGATTTTGAATGATTTATTAAGTTAATTTTGATTCAAAAAATTAAGAGTTATCTTAGTAAGAATATAAACTGCCTCTTATTTAATTAAGTGAATATATATATATATATATATTAAATTAATTTCCAAATTCAAATCTCTTCCTTCAATACTACAGAATAATAATTTTGTAAGGTATAAATTTATCAATGAAATAAGTTAAGCTTGATCAAGTTACTCAGCTTTGATTTATGTTAAATTTATTTGTATTTAATTTTATGGAACAAATAAAGTTTTATCAATAATCAGAAGATTTTTATTTAAATTGAATATAGTAATTAAATTTATTTCATTTATTTAAATATACTTTTAGATCCTATATAAATAACAATCAAGAATAACTATAAATTAATATGAGGTATTATACATGTTAAAAAAATTTTCTCATTTAATCTTTATATATAAATTTAAGGGATTCTGGGGTCAATATTATTGATAATTTATAATTATATCACAAAATTTAAATTGATATCAAAGCATAAAATTTATTTGAAACAATAAATTTAGAACGTACCAAATTATTATCACGTTAATTTTTATTTGTAACTTAAAAAAACAATCTAAAAAATTTTAGATATGTTAGATACAATTTTAATTATTATTGAGGTAGCTCAAAAGTTTAAAGTGGTAGAACAATTAATTTAATAACTGCTAAAATAATAAGGTTCTTAGTACATTTGGTAGAAAACACACTTCATAAAAAATTTAATAAACACATCAAAAATAGTATAAGTTGTTAAAGTATTTTTTTAATAATTCATAGAAAATTAAGGAAGAAATTGCTTCAAAAAGCATTAAAAGATTAGACAACGAAATAGAATTCTTAGTTCCTAATTTATCTCAAATCCCTAGTATTCCTATCTTTTTGAATATATAATAAAGTGAAAATGTCTTAAGCTTTAGTCGATCTATCTCGCATTAAGATGATAAATCTTCTAAATCAGGATCTAACTCATTACATAAAATATTTTATTATTAAATAAAACATATACAGAAATTTAATAAATATTTTAGTTTATTAGCAATTTATTTTTATAATATGTTAAAAAACATGAATAGAGTGTCTAATAAAACGAGTTAAATAGTGATTCCTAATAAGACTCAGATATAGCTAAAAATCATAGATTTGTTAAATTAAAAATTATATAATTTTAATTGATAGTTCTGTTTTATAATTTTTCTGATAATTTTACATTTTAATAATAATGAATAACTAATCAAACCGCGAAAGTACTATTATTTTTATTTTAATCTCTAATTCTAAATTAAAATTATTTCAATATCTATATGTTAGATATAATACTAATTTAGGAATTCTAAATCTCGGCGTAAAAGCTTGGTTGTACCTATGACTAGTCTTTGAGATATAGAAGAGGATTCAATAATATTTCCTTTGAATAAATACATTATACTAATATTCATTTTTCTTTGCAAATATTGTAAAATACAGATTTATATATATATATATTTATATATTTCTAAATTAATGATTTAGATTAACCCAATTACTTATAAATATATTCAAACAATTTTTAAAAAATAAACTGGCTAGTACTTTTATGAACACTTGATAATTATATTTCTATTTCAAACAATATCTTTTTGGTTACTCGAATAATATTATATGGTATAATGGTTTTTTTTAAAAAATGATGATTGTACTTAGCAACAAATATCTAAAAAAAATTTAATGAGTAAATTAACTTCCTTTATATTATAATTAAATGTCCAATTATATGATTAAAATCATATAAAGTATTGCAATTTATTTTTTATAGTAATTGTAAAAATTAGTAGCTTTTATTGCTAAAAGACAAAATAAAAAGATTTACAATAAATATGTCGAATGTTATAAATTTAAGTTATATAAGTTTGATTGCTAAAAATATAAATTATTAAATATATGCTTAAACTAATAAAATTTACACTTTATTAAATAGTTTTGAAAGTTCAAAATAGGACTTTATTAAAAAAATATTTTTTAAGTAATTTATGAGTAAATAAGCACCACAAAACTCTTATATTATTATATAATTTGAAGCACTTTTAAGTTACGGTTAATCATACGAATAGCTTTAATGTTGTGAGAAAACATAGAATATTTTATTGAAATATTTTTTTATATTCTTTTTTAAAATTAGAATAATGGTAGATTTATGAAAAGATAAGTATAATACGAGCTATTTGAAAATTAAACTGATTAATTTAAACTTTATTTCTCCACTACTAAATATCATTCCATATAATTTGAAAAAAATAAATAAATCTAATATATTAATGCTGAACTCTTTATTCTTTATATAATGAATTGAAAAACTTATAGAAGATATGAATTAAAAATTAATATTCAAGTTTAATGTTAGCTCTCCAAGGTATTAAATTATCTTTTTGTGAATGAAATATCATAAATTTAAATAATTTTACAATCTTATTTTTAAATTTTAAAGTTAATAAAAGTTTTTAAATTCCTCAGTATTTTTATATTTGTATACTTTCTTTTTATGTGTTTATATAACATTAAAAATTAAAAAAAGATGCTATGTATAAGTGAAATTTAGAAAATACTAATTAATTTTCCTTATAAATTCATTTAGCACTTCGTATAACATTTTTTAATTGCAAAAGTATAAATTTAGATTTGAGGATGAATCAATAATATTACATCTCATTTCTACATATATAATCAAATAGTTATGAAATTATTACGAAAAATTTGATATTTAAATTGTCCAATTAAAATAAATTAATGTTTATATTAGATGTTAATAATTCAAAAAAAATCTATTGCGCATAATTAAATAACATTATTTTTTCTCATATGATTCCAATTCCACCAGGAAGTCTTCTTTTGAAATTATCACATACTTTCTTGTGATTTTACCAATCTTTTTTCTAACACTCAATATCACAATAACGCACTACGAAACAGTGATTGCATTACATCATATATCCCAATTAATTTCCATTATTAATACTGCTTTTTTGGCATTTTAAATTATATACTTCAACACTTTAATTTTTAGTTTGATAATTCATAAATAGAATGTTGTTATAAATTATGAAATTATATTATTTATAGGCATAGTGCACATACCATAAATGCAGCTTTTACCTCTTCTCTGCCAGTAAGCTCATAAGGAACGAATCCCTTGCGATTTCTAGCATAGGGATTAGCTCCCAAATTAATAAGAAACATGCCCACTTCCACAGTTCCTCTCATCGCTGCGAAATGCATGGGAGTGCTTCCTTCTTCATCAGCAATATCAGTTCTAGCACCAGCCTTCAAAAGCATTTGTAAAATATCACTTTGAGAATTATGTCTAGCACACTTCAATAAAGGTGTCCTCTTTCTGAAATCAACTTCATTTACATCAGCTTTTGCTATTATTAGTCTTTCGCAAATTGCAGTATTTTCTTGCATGCAAGCTAAAGCAAGTGCTGATTCTTGACGCTTATTTTTCTTTCTTGGATTGGCGCCAAATTTCAATAGAAGTTTTACTATTTCAAGATGACCATTAATCGAGGCTTTCATTAATGGTGTTAAACTGACATCATCTAAGCAATCTATGTCAAAGACCACTGCTTCTTTATTCATCCTTAATAGTTTTGCTCTATGCAAGAGTATTGTCTCGCACATTTCTAGAAATCCACCTGAAGCTGCCAAATGTAATGAACTAAATACAATAATTAATAGGAAATATTCGGAATGTCAATAACTTACTTGCAGCCATTGTTATCAGTAACGTTAATATCCACGTTTCTCTAAATAAGCATGTCAACTACATTAAGCTAATTTCTCTTTGTAGCCAATAGCAGTGCATTCTTGTAAGTATCGTTCATAATATTTGGGTCTGCTCCCGCTTCATCGATAAGATATTAGACTAGTAAATAATTTCCACCATCCAGTGCATTTTAGTTGTTACATGCATATAACAAAGCATTATTACCACCTTTATCTCTATCAATCTGTATATCAATGAAAAGTCTAAAATCTTCGTGATTATGTTCATAAATCTATCGGGCATGCTCAATTAAAATTCTTGCAGTTTGCATATTTCCAATCATGCATGCTACCATTAAAGGTGTCAGTTCTGTGGTTCTAAAAGAAATATTATGAGAATTTTAAGTGTCAATACTAACCTAATTTGCTATGTTTACTCATCTTTTATTAACTTAGTTTTATCCAAAAGCTTACTATTTTAACCAGTCAAGGCTTCTCTTACATACATACTAGCTTTAAAAGAAGTACAAGCAGAAGCACTTATTAATTAATTTTCTCTTACATATTTACCAATTCCTACAGCACTTTACTAATGATGAAATATAAACAATTTTATTTAAATTTATGATAAATTTTATTTATGGATCTATTAATTACTCTAACAAAAGAACTAGAATTACATTTTTATATGTTTAAATTAATAAATTTAATCATGGAAATATTCTCATCTAAATTATATAATTAATTCACTTTAATTTTGAGTCTAAATCAATTAAAATATAAATAAAACTGTTAAGCAATAATAAAGTTTAGCTCATTGTTAATATTTAAATAATAGATTTTACTGAGATAATTGTATGCTATAAATATATTTGAATTAACTTAATCAAAATTCAATTCAAATCCAGCATTAATTAAATTCAGATTCATTATCAAAAGCACTGCCTAATTGTGAATGAGAAATGCCTCTCAAAAAGTTAGACTGAGTTCTAGGTCAATTTATTTAATGGATAGGGGGTTTATAGTAGGTAGTCACATTCGCAGGTTCATTTTGCTGATCTAGTTGACAGTAAGAATTTAAAACATCTGTGGCTTATTCCAAAGATTTTGGCATTACTATAAATTGGTTAATAAAATTATTTTGAGTTGATATTTTTGTTACAATTTGACTTATTGCCATAGTATTTTTGAACTAAAAATTCCATTTTATCTTTATTTAAATTTGTAAATTATAAAACTCTTATATGTATTTTGAATTCCTCCCACTAAGAATTTGATTCATGATTCTGTATATAATAAATTAATCAATTATTTTCATCCTATTTCCTATATAATTAAAAATATTCTGAAAATCATCTTGATTTTTAAAATTCTGTTCAACAAATAAAAACAAAACTACTTCTATAAATATATAGACATGCTTGACTCGAATTCTAAGAAACATAAATTCTACTCGAAGCAAAGAGAAAATCTTAATGATAGCAATTCTTTCGAAAAGTATCAATTTTAAACCCCTACGAAAACTAATAAATTTAAATATAATCCCACCACTGCTGGCTCTATAGATTCTGGAGCCTTGTCTTCTCCTTTAAAATTATTATGATTACACTTTAATTTTTAATATTCAAATTATATTACTTTTCAAATAAAATAATGATTTGTATATATTTTTTATATATGTAAAAATTAGATCCTTACATGAATCTGAAAACAGGGAAAGAATTAAGGTTATCGCTTCCTAAATCGACTACTAAGAGGCCTCCATTCAGGAAAATGATCCTAAAATTAGCAAAAGTCTCAATTCCTGCCATGATTTCTCAAATGTTCGCCTTCTTCATGGAGATAGTGAATTTTATATTATTTGTTTAAGAAATCCAAAGTTTATCTATGATTAGTTATTTTTATGTGAATTTGTTTTTCATCGGGCATTTGAACGACCCTGCAAAAGTGGCAGGGGGGGGCTTAGGCAACATGTATGTAAATATAGTTTCTTAATCAATAATAATCGGGCTAAACGGTGGTATAGGTACCCTAGTCTCACAAGCTTATGGGCAAAGAAATTTTCGTAAATGTGGAGTTTATTTAAATCGAGGACGTGTTGTTGTCATAGCTGCTTTTATCCCCATTATTTTAATTAAATTTAATGTTTTCCCTAATAAATTGACAAAAACGTAAGAATAATTTAAATTAACCATGATTATGATGATTCTGATGTGTGAAAGAGTGTTGCTATTTATTGGATAGTCGCCATAGGCAGCTTCGTATGCAGGAATATATGTTAAAGCTTTAATACCTGGAATGTTTTTTCATGCTTAATTTGATGCCACTCGCCAATAAACTTTACATTATGTTTAAAAGATGCATATTTTGGATAGTTTTTTTTTGTGAAATATGGTATTTAAAATAAACAATTATTACAATTATAAAGTATACTTGATTTCAATGCATCGAACTCTCCTAGTATCAGTAACAATGACCACAACTTCCCTGCTACATATGTTTTGGTGTTACATTTTAGTCAATACAATGCAACTTGGCGTTCTTGGAACTTCCCTAGCTATGATGATTTCCTACACTTTGAATTTCAGTCTGCTAACAATGTTTTGCCTGGCTTCATCAGACTTAAAAACTAGCTTCTTTTTCTTCACAAAGGAAACCTGGGAAGACTTTAAAGAGTCTTTTAAATTAAAATTTTTATTGTTTTAATTCATGTTATGTATTCCAAATAATTTAATATTTAAGCAGAGTACTTAATGATTGGAATTCCAAGTGCGGTGATGCTATGTTTGGAATGGGGTGGCTTTGAATTACTTATAATAATTGCAGGGCTAATTAGTATAGAAGTTAGCGGTGCTCAGGTAGTTCTACTTAATACTTTCTTCGTTATTATGATGCTATCACTTGGACTCCAACAGGGGGCTATGGCTTGTGTGGGAAAAGCAATGGGAGAGGGCAACAGTAAAAAAGCAAGAATATATCTCAAGATGGCTGTCTCTGGTTCTATATTCATGAACTTAATTATTGCTTTTGTTAAACCTTAATCATATTAGCAATGTTTTTTTCTTCAAAAATATCAGGAAATCGTTTACTAGCATATTCAGGACAGGTATTCAAGGTTATTTACCACTAATCCAGCTTTAGTAGCTTAAATCTTTGATGTTGTAAATATAATGTCCCTAGCTATGGTTTTCACTGGAATTCAATTAATTCATGAAGGTGGAATAAGGGGTCTTGGGCTACAGACTATTGCCACTTAATTAATAAAATTAACTTAATGAGAAATTCATTAGTTTAAAAATGATTATCTTTATTTACTTCTTAAAAACTTATTAATTATCCACTGTGATTGTACTGATTTGTATGTATTTAATATGTATCCCTGCAAGCTATATTTTTGCAATATCGTTTGGTTTTAAGCTCAGAGGCATTTGGTTCGGTCTAATAGTTGGAATGATTTCCCTGTGTTTAGTGTACACCTATATTTTGACTTGCAGAACCAGCTGGAAGAAAATGGCTTACTAAATCTCACACTAGATGAGTATCAATAGAGACATTTTTTATAGTATTTTTTTTGGATAAATTTTAATGTTAAATTGAATTTAAATTCTCATAAATAAGAAGTTTATTGTAGAGACAGTGATAAAGCACCATAACTAAGGTAATACATGCCAATTCCATAACCAAACAATAAACCTTAACATTAAAACGAATTTTAAAAGCAAACTAAATACGGAAAAGTGAATAATTTCACAAAGTTACTAGGTGAAAGAGAAAACTACACCAGCATCTATAGTATTGAAAGCTAATAAATAATTTTATTATGAATTATTAATTAAATTGTTTTGATAAATTAACAAATGGATTAATCAATAATCAGAATGAATGTGAATTTCAAGATATATAAGCACAAAAATATGTGAGTAATTTAAGTGACAACAAATATAAAAATTCTCGTGTCTAGACTCCCTCCAAAAGCCCCACTAAATATTAGTAAATTCATTTATTAAAAAATCTATATCGGGGCTTTGATTATATGGAAATATCTTCTTATTTATAAATAATGGAAAAGGGGTAATCAATAGAACGAAAATAGCAGTGATGAAGAGGAAAATTCTCTATCACAAAATATAAACAAATACTCCTCCAAATATAAAAAGAAAACTAAGAAGAATGACAGCACAAAGAAAGCTTTAGATTTTAGTGGTGGATTTGGATTTGCTAAGGGAGGCTCTGGTAAAAAGTATAGATATAAGGGTGATCAGGGGGATGAGATGATTTAGGAAGGTAGACCGATGGTGATTTGATATCATTGATATGTAATCTGACAAAAAAAGTTTTATTTATTTTTTATTAGAAATTTAACAATGATTTGATACAAAAATTGAAATATAGTCATAAGGATTATTTTTGAATTTTTATAAAAATATCTATTAATAATACAATATATTTATCAAAATAATTATATAAATAAAATGAAAGGATATCATCAATGTGAATCTAAACTATATTCCTTTATTTTTTTTACTTTCTTTTTATATTTCATACAGGGTCTTGAATTCCAATTCTAAACTGGTTCTATTCTATACCCCACATGTAAGAATTTAACTTATGTAAAACACTATTCTATCTATTTTTTTAATATAATAAATCTATAATTATATATTAAAAATATTCAGGATTTTCTAAAATAATTGATAAAATATAGTGGTAAACACAGAAACATTGCAAAGAAATTAATTTGGAGTGTATATGCATAACGATGCAATTGAATTCGTAGCCACAGCAGCCAACAAATTCGATATGACAAATAACATGCCTTTTAAAATGGAATTATACTACTATACCTGCAAAAACAGTAGTTACTATGTTTTCTCAACCACGGTAAGTACTCCTTGTCAATTGTTTTATTGATGGAAATCTTTCAATAAAAACTTTATATAATTCAATGATTCATAAATTGTTTATGGTAGGATTACACAATTCAATAAGAGGAATATTTCAGCATATATGTGGATTAAAACGGTTTTTTTTCTGTAAGTATTTTACTGGGTGCGGATACCAAACCTAAAATCAGGAACACAGGGATTAAAGCATATCCAGGCTTCACATATGTAGTATTTATGATTGAGAAGTATGGCATTGGGTCCACTCCTAGGACTAAAATCTAGCTATATGTGAGAAACAACAACATCATGAGCTATTAATAAAGTGCACCAACTTCATATTCAGAGAGTGATCTTATTGGTCTTCCGTAGGCTGCAGCTATAGGTACTACTAGGTATTTATTTGGTCATAAGGGCTAGAGTGATTAATAAACACTAAATTTAATTAACGATTAAAAGAATATAGCCACAATCATTGTAATTAATTTAAAATTGTGATAAAGTGAAGACCTCCATGCATATGAATGGAATTTTCAGATTATTTAAAACATATGAAAATGTAGCAGCTCCAACCACTGATATGATAGAAACTTGGGTAAATACTCAATGGTCATCTATATATACCAGCACTAATCCCACGACTTAAATGAACTATTTAGCTAATGATTTGAGTTACATAGCTAAACTAGACTTTGACAACATCTAAAGTGATTAAATAATTCCAGACAATAAAGATGCAACATTTTCAGCAACTGCTCCTTAATATGGAACTAATTAGCTGCTTTTTGGAGATACTGACATGATTGACTCTACCGATCCACTTTAGTAAGTATATTATATGAACTGTTATTAATCTAAATTATATCTAGTGTGCCAGATCAGGGAACTTTATTTGGCTCTGGTAAATACGCTTACGGAAAAGATTCATTAGCTCTGACTGCAGCTCAATCTGTAGATTTCACCATAGAAATTTGGTACCGATTGAACACGTTTGTAACACTAACAAAAGGCACAGTGTAAACTTTAATAATAAAATCTTCCTCACTTGCTAATGTGAACAGCTACAACTCGGGAGGAGACTTTGGAGTTTAGTTTACTGATAAATTTGCGAGAATTCATTTCATGGGGAGTTCTTAAGACATTCCCATACCTCTTGGATTGTTTGATCTTTTAACTAAAACTTTTCCAAGGAGTTGGATATCTTAAAATAACAATCTAAACGCAAATTATATAAAGCAATTTTATATGTTAATTTATAGCAATAAGAAATATAAAATTGCAAATAAACGATGATCTATTGGAGTCATTAATAGCTGAGCATTTTTATAATTAATTATAAAATGTTTTATAAAAGCAATTTACATATTCATTTTCAATATAGAAGACATATCAATTACTCCTTCTTTTCTAAGACGAGATATGTAACCTCCTGAAATGATAGTGGTAAATTTACTTTTAAATAGACTGTGTTATTAAAAAAATGCTGAATTATATAAAACCCCAAGAGTAATTTTTTAGAGAATAGAGAGAATGAAAATTTAATAAATGAACACTAATAAATTTAATAACTGAAAAAAGTGAAACCCCATTAGGGGAATTGCAAAAGTGGGTGGAAAGTGAAATTAAAAAGTGATTTATAAAACCCTTAATTTAAACTATTAAACGATTAAATATTTTTAATTATAAAACATGGCAGACTTTGTTGCTGTCGACTCTTTCAGCGAACATTGAGCTAGTGGGGCGACCTTAAGGTCATTTTGTAGCCCTTCGAAATCTATGGGGATTGGGCGCTCGGGGCACTCAGCACACGCCCTGGCGAAGTTGGCTGCGATGATAGGAAGCATTATCCATTATCAGGATGGAGTGGGCCCTCCAGTCTTTGTCTTGCCCATCCAAATGCTAAATGAGATCCACCATGAAGATCAAGAAGGTGTGGGAGATAGTGCAACCCACACTCACATTGAAGATGAAGCTACCCCGATTGGAGGCAGCCGCGGTTATACAGAGGCGGCTGATGCGTTTCTGCGAAGACTGGACATTTTGGCTGCCCTTGGCGATCCAGGAATGGCTGCGATTATCAGTGTTCTGGATGATGGTCTCGTCGATGTTGTATATCGTGAAGCCCGAGCATGAGGCCTGAATGAAGTAAGCAGCGGCGATCTGACGCTGGAGCCGCGACTTCAAGTTATTGTGGTCGGGAGTGAGATGGGGAGATCTTGTGGTAGCTCATGTGCAACTCGTGCCTCAGGAACCTGCTGATGCAATAGGGGGAAATGCGCACTCCCAGCCGCTGCTGCAAGCTCTGCAAGATGCCTCTCGTGGTGAGACCCCTTTGCTCTCCTCAATGTGCGCAATGATTGAGTCAGCCTCTTCAGCTGTGAGCAGCGTATTCTTTCGACCCCGCTTTGCAGGTAACAGCTGACCGTCGGAGTGAGCGGCATCCTGGAGTAGCCTCCTGACATGATAGCGACTGGTGCTCCCGAGAGTGGCTATAGAGGGCAGGCTGAGGCCTTGGCAGGAATAGAACTCGGCCAGTACCATTTTGCGACCCCCATTCCTT
>ARYC01003314.1:0-54925 GCA_000711775.1 Oxytricha trifallax | reverse complement strand
AAATCAAAGCACTTATAAACCTCATTAAGGGGTTTTGGGGTTTTGATTGTTCTCATAAGGACGCTAGTATGCTACTCTTGCTCGCCATTATTTGAATCATAGGTTGTAAAGATTGACATTAAGCATAATAAATTCACTGTCTTTTTGCTAAATACGCTTAAATTAAATGAAAAATTTTGTTTAGCTAAACTTAAGTAAATTTGAGTTATTTGTTTTCAGATTTAGTGCATATTCTATTAATTAGCAAATATTATAGTTAAATATACGAATAGTTTGATGTCTTTGAAATTTAATGCTGTCACAAATGAGATAAGTTAAATATAAAATTCTTAAATTTAGAAAGTAATATTATGTAGGAATGTAATTAATTCACGACTATGAATTTCAATTAAATTATAAACTGGAATAATATTGATTGTTAATTCATTGATGAGGAAGTATTTAGTATGCTTTTAGATATTTTGCTAAGATTTATAAGAATTGCCAAATGCAAATTACATAATGTATAATACTGACACAATTAAATAGATAAAAGAGTATATTACAACTATATTAAGTATTATTATTAAATAATAATTATATTTATATATAGCTATATATAGATTGGTTAAAGTCGTATTTACTTAATTCAATAAAAAATATACTATAGTTTAAATTTCAAATCAAAAGAGATATATTAGATGATATTAATGATAGTATTTGTCAAGAAAATGAGAGTGCTTGTAAAAATCAGATTTAAAAAACATATTATTTAGATTCCGAAAATTAATACTGACTGAGGTTTTATAATATTCTTGCTAATTAATTTAGGGATGAATTTTAAAATGCAAATATTATGATAAAAGGGACTCATTATATAATATCAAAAATGGCTTCATTGTAATTAAATATATTTTATAATGATTGTAAAAGCACTTGAATTCTATTGATTTAAGATAGTTTACTAAATTTAAAGTTAATGAATCTATCTTTAAGTATCTTAAAATAATCGAATAAAAGGCTAAGATAGGATTAAATATTTTCTTATTAAAAAAATGTATGATTCAATTTACGGAGAAGCAATATCAAGTGAAATAAGAGAGGCATTTAAATTGACAATGATTTATAGCGTGAAATCATTGATAAATTTAATTATAATAAATTGTCATTTAAGTTATAGTTTTACAATATTATTAATTCAAATGCTTCTTTAATTATTATAAAAATGGCTCTAATGGACTAATTGATGTTTTGCTTTTGATTTAATCACAATTGAACACCTAAAATATTCAATTAATATTTATAAAATATAGTTTGAATATAATATAGAAAGTAATAATAATGCTCCAAAATGAAATAATTAAGGTGTTTCAATGAAAACCAGATTGAATTTAATCGATTGATAGTAGGAAAACTATTTTATGTAACAGGCTCATAATATGGCAGGATAAAATTACAATTTGTAAATGTCAAAGGATAAGCAGCCATTGAACTATATGCTTGAGGCAGCTTATAAATTGTAATTGTATCCTCATATACATGCCAAGAAATGACAGTTTATAAAAAATAAATAAAAAAATTTCTTTTAATTGATAAAAATGAATGTAAAAAGCATACAAATGAGTAGCGAAATTAATTATGAATTAACTTACTCATATAATCATGTTTATAGCAGTATTAAACTTTTCATAATCGGAATAATTACTTTGAAAGCTTGGAACTACATCTAGATAGGATATATGATTAAGGGTAGTAGCTTTATATAAATAATAATATGAACAAATGTTAAAGTGAATTGACATAAAATTATAAATATAAAGCATATTTTAGATTGTTCTGACTGGAATAAAGATGGAGAATATAGCAATAAAGATTTTAGAAGTTTAATCACAAAACTTGAACTAAATTTACTGATAAATATAATATAAATGACTAAATATTAGTTAAATAGGCAGAAATCTTTTTTATTGAGATTAAGAGAAACATAAGTTAGATTATTTATTTATGTAATATAAATTAAGGAAGTTTATGGAAATATTTCCAAAGTGAATTAAGCAAACATATATTAATATCTAAAATTATAATCATATTTAGAATAATTTGTAGGTAAAATAGAGAGAAAGAGTTATTCTAAAATTAAAAGTACTATTTTAACAACAATAACTCTAATAATAAGCTAGAAAAATAGCAAGACATCTCAAGAAAAAAAGAGAATTTGACAGAATACTATGTTAATTATACAAACGTCAATGAGGATAATGAATGAAATAATGATTCTCATATATTTATTTTAATTGTTAGGGTTTCAATTGTTATTAAATTTTACTGATTTAATAGTTAGGAATAATATATTAACGGTTACATAAAATTAAGAAAGTAGATAAAAATAAACTAACAATTTAAGCCCAACCTATTAAATAGGAAAGAGACAAAACTTCCTATACTTTAGTCATTATCCACATTAGCAACCTTAAATCAATCAAGCCAATCCTCCTTCTACCTAGTAAAAGCTCTAGTCCGCCTACAGCAAGTAGCAAACACTAGACAACAGTCACAAGTTACCTCAAGATACTCCAGGCAAGATCAAGCTAGCAGGTAATGATTATATCAAAGAAGTAGGTAGGTACTAAGTTACCAGACTTCAGGTACAATGACTTCTTGATAAAGAGTAAAGATCATCTCATGCTGAGAACAGCGAAGAGGAAAAACTAGCATAATGTTAATTTTGATAAATGAACGAAGAACAAACCCAAACATAAGAGTTCTCAGAACCATAAGTAGAATAAAAGACTAGTATTATTTATTGATCTAAGCTCATTACAGTTAATCAAAATTATTTATTCCAAGTAAGGGAGAGTACTATTGGAATACTAAAGCTTAATTAATAAGCAAATTCATTAATGAATACAGAGAATACTAAGTAAAATTTATGGTAGCAACTGAAAAAGATTTGTTTACTTCGAATTTCTTGAAACTAATAAGTTAACAAGAAAAATATGCTGTCTTGTTAATACTTGAAGAGAAGAACCAGACGGAGGGTACTTCTGAAGAGATCATAATCCATAATGACTACATAGAATAAATGAGACTCACGGTGAACTATCCGGATAAGTCTAGAATAGCTCCTTTAATATTAGATGAGGAGCAGGAAACGAGTGTCATTGAGTCATAATCACAATTAAAATAAAAAAGCAATAATAATGCTGAAATGATTTAAGTTTCAATTAGTTCAAACTCTGTCTCAAAAAATTCGATAATGTCTAAGGAAAAGATCAAGACGAGAATTGCCAAATTTGAAATGCAATTGACTCACAGCGTGTAAGACACAATGAAAAAGACTCAAACTAAGAATAATTAGTTGACTAAAGACAGGGAAAACAAATAAAGATAAAACGATCGAAGATAACCACAAAGTGATAAGATTAATGATAAAAATAACATGAAGAAATCAAATAAATAAGTCATATCAGCCTAGAAAGGTAAAATGATTGAAATTGAAGAAAGAAAATTAAACAGAGTGAGACCAAACTCGAGAGATAAATCATTAAGATCTCCAAAGCTTCAGAGCAATTGGTCAATTGCTAAACATGATGAAAGAATCAGACATAGTCATAGCTTGAATAATTATTAATTAAGATACGATATACACAGTTTATGATTGTATGTTTAGAGTGTGAAGCTATGCTCATCTCACTAAAATTTATCATAACTTATACTCAATTTGTATTAAATATGTACAAAAACATACATGAAATATATCGTAATATGAAGAATGTCTATTCTCCTTTGATTACATTTAATAATTACAATAATAATATTGATAATAATGATGACGATTTTTAAGCGGAGAAAGTCTGGGATATTTTAGGTAAACTTTCTAATTGCTTCGGCCAAACAAGTCCTTCAATTTACCTCTTATTGCTCCTCTGATAGTCAAATTCAACAAGCCAGGGCATTACAGGTAGTCAACAGCTCCTACCTCTGATCCCTAGTTAGATGGTCTAGGAAGCATCTGGGTGTAAGGATGAGTCATTAAGATATAATTTGACATTTTGCAATAGTATTCATAAGCAAGAAGTAACCTGTGAGATCTAAAAATTTTTATTTATCCAACTACTATAACTCATAGAATCTTATAATCTTTAAACACTATATCAACATGTTAATTATGCATTAAAGTAATTTAATAAATATCTAATCAAAAATAATTGAAATTCTTATAACATAAATAACATAAAATATAACATAAATAAATTAAAAAGGATGATTGTGAATTTTATTATACATTCATTTAATTTCATAATATTTAGTATTATATTTATTTCTTTTAAAAGTCAGTTATAAAATGAGATTTAAGTTCACACTAATAAATTAAATTAAACAATGATTATATCTCTATTATCGTTTTTTAGTAATTATGAACTAACCATTTTAGTCTTTGGATTTAAATGACAATTACATCCCCAAAAGGTTTAATAAATATGTTTTGATTATATTATTTATTGAGGATAATTTATTAACTGAATATCCATCAAGTTACATATTGAATTTAGAGGAAGCTAAAATATCTATTAATTCATCGATTCTTTGTTTTCTTTTGAAAAATTATGTAATCATATTATTTAATTGATTATTACCTGAATATTCATTTAATTTTTTATATAACTACTTTATACAAATCTAGTAAGTTATATTTCTTGGTAAGTGTGTGTGTTCTTCATTTAGATCTATACTTTTTCTCCTAACCAGTCTTATTTTCATGTAAGCAACTATTAGTTTAATTTATGATTAAATCATACCTCTAAATTATTCAATGAAATACAAGCCATTTGTAAAAATAGGAGTGTTAATATTATGATCATCTAATGCTTATTTAATATATTCCATTTAAAACCTATGAATACTTATAAAACATTCGATTTTATATTTTTTATTGGTTATTAGTAGTTCCCTTGAATATTATGCACTATTGAATTGTTCTCTATCTTAGACTTCATTTAATTCACTCTTAATTTATTAAAATTATTAATATAATTCTTCTTCTTATCCTCTGTAAATAAAATGGCAGAAAAAAAGATTTATAAATAGCTATATTATAGAAGATATAAGCTATAAAATATTGTTGACATAGATTATTGATTTGTTAAATTCCAGTAAATAAGTATAGAATCCATCAGCTATTGAAGCAAAAAGTTGAAGTCAATTCGTACAGAGATAGTGAGCATATCTAATTAAACATGTTGGCAGTTACATTTGTAATATGTGAGAAAGTAGGTTATTATGAATAAATCTTTGATAGAATGTATATCAATAACATTTCAAAAGATTTTTGTGTTGAAGTATTGTTACAATAGAATTATGATGATAGAAAAAGTATAAATTAATTAGAGAGAAAATGATCAAGGCTAATATTTAATTCTATTTCAGAAAGAATTAGAGGAAATTCTTGTTCGGGAGATTCTATTTTATCTAGAAAATAGGGCTTTATAATATGTAAATTAATTTATAGAAGTTCTTTATATACAAACAAAATAAAATTATAATTAAATAATTTGACGGACTTTAGGCTCAGAAGAACGTATAATTTGTTAAGTTTTGAAAATTTATAATATATTAATTACAATAATAGTAATGTTATTGATTTGATCTCAATGAGGTCTCTGGGGACCCCAATTTCATATTTTCATATTTATGTGAATAAGAAAGGATATAATCTATTTAAATTGCTGTTTCTTCAGTGATATAATAATAAATATCTTTAACCAGTAAATAGAATTCAGCATTTTAATATGATGCTATAAGTTATCTTTAGCTCCCTTAAAGTTATTATCAATGTGTTAGTTTGGCTTTAAGAATTTATAGTTATCTGTTATCTGTTTGATGGTCTAGGGACCTAAAGCTAATTCTAAGTTTCAGTTCCTAAACAACATAATCAACAGCTTATTTGTATCTTATTGGCCTATGTTTCCATACTTATTTGTAGGTTCTTTATTTCTTAGTACATTTCTAATGTTTACTCTTGTGATATTGCTTGTGTGAAGAGTGTTTATACCCAGTATTATTGAGAGGATGCCCACCTACTAGTCATCAAGTGGTGGAAATATTCCTTAGTTTTACCAAGTTCAGATGTGAGATGCCATCAAAGTGAATTCTAAAAGGGGTGGAACTCTATTTCTTTGGTCGAGTTATAAACTAATGTATTGTTAATTATGGTTTTATAGTTTTAAAAATTGATTGCTTCTTATTATGTATGATTCGTGTATATACATGCTGATCCTTAGAAATAAATATTTTTAATGACTTGTGCTGTGTTTATGAATGAGAATCCTAGATTAGTAATTTTGATATATTATTTTCAAAGAAGAGAATTATAAAAATTAGATTGACAATTAATAATAGTTTAGAAATCAAATGAAAATGTAAATCTTAAGAATAGGTTCATCTCATCCAATACCAAGTTCTTCCACTAATTCTTATCATGCTACTGCTTCCTTTACTTTTTCGCTGGAGCTTCTTGTAAAGTCTTCCCCAAGAGTCAGCGCCACTGTGATTAATGAGTAAGCTCAAAATTAAATATTTATCAATTCACTGTTTAATATTAATATCAAACCATCGATCTTAGTCGTGACGTAGACGTATCTGAAGTGAGTTGAAGTGGCAATCAATGACGTGGCAAGTCGTGAACTAAAAAACTCCAAAAAACCATCTCGCCCCCATTCCACTTCACTCTTTTACCGAGATTAAAACTAGATAAGAGCCTAGCGAACTAGGAGTATCCCTCACAGAGCTCGTAGAGATCTGCTTCTTGTAGTCAACGCCACTCTTACTAGATGTGAACTATTAAAATAAATAATTTCAGTTATGTTTCTTGTAACTTAGATTGTTAATGAGTGTCATTGCTTATTCTGATAATACATTTTTATAATATTAATATAATTATTGTAATTCTCTATTTTCTTTATGAAATATCATTAATCACTTCCTGAAGGTGACTTTGTTTGATATTATTAAGTAATAAACCATCTTATACTTATATCTCGTTTAGTATTTCAATAAAGGGTAGATTCAATTTATTAGTTGGTTTAATTTCTTAGTAGTTCTCAAGTAGTGGATTTCAATTTGAAATGGGGAGATAAGTCCTTTGGAGTAATCTATAATTATTTAGATGTATTCTTTAGTCAAGTCTTCTCTTGATTATGCATACTTAATTCATTATTTAGAGTGATTATATAATATAAATCTAAATGATAGTTTTCTCATTAGAATATTATGGCTTTCGCTGTTACATCATGATTGAGTATTACTTTTTTATTATTATCTTCAGTATCATCAAAGTTAATTGCTTGAACAGTTTGCAGTGTAGGTAGTCACAGTTCATCTTCGTAGATACTGATCAGAATCAGGGCTTTAAATGCAATTTGATCTTTTTTTTAAAAAGGAATTTAATGTGTTTTAAATTAATATATTTAACTGCCATTAGAATTATGATTAAAAGTTATAATGACCAAATATTAAATATATAGTTTATAAATATATTAGTGTGTAGATTGTATAAAAATATATTATTTAAAAAGAGCCTTGCTCTGTGTAAATATATTATGCTTAAATATTGATATTATTTTTATTATTAAAATAGAAATGAGAAGTAGTATGAATATTGAGATGTTTGGAAGCTGCTCTGTTTAAAAAGTGGACCTTAGGATATTATATCAAAATGTCAAGAGATTCAAAGAAGTACAACTACAGGCATGTCTTTTTCATGATGGCAAAGGGAACTATACCGATGAGTGCCATCAAAGATATTCAAAATTAGCTGAAGCTTAACTAGCCATATATTTATGAGGTCAACGTGAATGGCGACTCAGCTTTGAAAGTTACTTATTTTCAGATCAATGTATCAAAGGACTGCGATGAAATCTATAGAGAGTACTTTAAACATAAAAATAGAGGGAATTCTTGCAGTTTAATAAAATTGGCCTCAAAATTACTGACTAAATTAAACAACAAAACCACTCAAGAATCCTTCACACTACACTAAGGCTTTCAACACACATTTGGTAATCCGGCGGAGATGCAAATTGAATACTTTAAGATAGCGGCAAGGAAATCACTTAAAACAACAAAAGATGCTACCATAGAAACGCAACTCAAAATACTTTATGAAAGAATTCATCGCCGAGAATATAGCAAACGGATACCCGCCATATAAGTAGTTCTTCTTCAAGAATTTAAGTGATATTGAATCCTTGTTTTAGATCTGTTAAAACTAGTAAAAATACAACAGAGCAAATAAAGTATTAAGGTTGTTTGGGGTAGGTAGTCAAGAAAATCAAGATCACAATTAGGGAGTAGCTCTACACATTTGCGAAAACAAACAAGCCCAAATGCTTTAAAAGAAATAGGTTATCAGGAAGTTGCAGAAGCCTTGTACTAAGTTTTGATAAAGAGAGAAAGCAATTTTAATTATTTTTAATTTTCCAAATTCAAATGTATTTCTACAATATTTGAAAAAATTGACTATTTTTTATATAATTTAATGCATTCAAAATTGTGTTAAGAGATAATATAAACTTATAGTTATACAATCTATAAATAATGATATTAAAACTCACTAATGTAGAGATCTCTAAGGGATAAACTAATTTGTTTAAACAATGAGAAGGCAAAAACTAAACTCATCAGGAGACTTGTCACTCTAAAACAACTTTTATTTATATATTTTTAGAGTTTTAAATCCAATAAGAATAGATAATTAGTTAATAATTATCAGTTTTCAATTAAGAATTTTATACTTTCCTATCTCTTCTTCAATTACTTTAGTCTTTTTCATGAGATTTTCTCGAATGCTTAATTTTATTAACTATTAAAGGTTTGATTGCGAGATAATTAATTGAATTTGAATTGCTATATTATATAATTGTAGTTTTACTCATCTTTAAATAGTTATTATGTCTCTTAATGAAATATTTGATTTGTAACAGTAGAATTCTTATGATTGTAATTCATAATTAGAGTAATCATTATTCATTTTTAATGCAATATAAAGTAAATAAAATAATTGCCTCAAAGAAAAATAATAATAATTAACTCATATCGTGATATCAAAGATTAACCTTGCATATGACTAATTTTTATATTCATGTCTGATATTTAATTTTGAAATTAAAGTCTTTTGACAAAATTACAATAAAAACAAGAGCATTTCTTAGTAGTATAAATCATAAATTTTCCTTCATCTTCAAATACTTTTCGTATATTTATTCGGTTGCTTGTGAAGATAAAATGTTTTTTAATTTAACTATTTCTATAAATGTTTTGATTACGATCCCATTTATGAGATTCACTCTGTGTTTCTTTAAAATTTAAACATCTTTATATTGTTAATTATATTGTTTACAAAGAAGAATTGCAGCAAAAGACTTTGATATAGTCACTCTTATCAACTTTCCATATTCCATAAAGAGGAGAAAAGCTATGTTTTATTTTTCTTTGAAAATAATCAAATTTTTCCTGTATTTAAGATCATATAACTACCTATATAAAGCTAGCTTAATAATACCTATCAATGAAACTCTCTACTTTATTATAAACACATCATGTTATAATAGTTATTGGGCTTTGTGCAATTCCCAGCATATTGTTGAAGTTCGATAGAGTTGAGTAAGGACTAGTAGGCTGCTCATGTTAATTTTGAATTATATATGGTTTTTTAAACTCCTAGTAATTTTTCACAATTAATTAATGATTAAGTTAATTTGAAAGAATGTCAACAAGTTCAACCATATGATTGAGAAGGCTTCAACAATTTTCTTATTGATATCAAGTTAAGGAGTCAAGGTATGAGAAATTAAATCTTGAAAAATTCCTTTAATGGTACTATTTCCATTGAGTATCTTTCGTGATCCAAAGTCTATGGTATGAAAACCGAAGTGTTTTATATATACAGTCATTAATTTCTTTTTTCTTTCCTTATTAATTTTTCAATGTGATATAGTTCATTTATGATTCTATTATATTTATCTTGTTCTATTGATTGATTATAAATGGTAATAATTATGCAGGTAATATTTTGTGCAATGAAAAGATTATAACGATCAGTTGGTGATGAGTACTAAATAATAGCTAAGTTTAATTCCTCGTTTTCATGAGAAGTTTTATAAGCAAAGAACTAATCTTTGAGATTGCTTTAAACCCATAAAATATCAATGTAAACTTCCTTAAGATTAGGTTTTTCAAATACGAGGAGAAAAGAAGATTTCAAAAGCCGTTGTATTCTTATGTTAAATGCTTTGGTTAGTTACTTTTGGTATCTTCGATTTACTAGCTCTTAACCAAGGATTTTATTTAATTTCTATAGGATTACTAAGTAATTATTAAGTGATTCTTATAAGTTTGATAATTCCCCCCTGGTTTGTTCTGTAAGTCGCCTCTCTAATAATTAAATTTCTAATATAATTTATAATTATATCACTCAAAGTACTAATTAAATAAGCACTTATAGTAACATTTATAGTTTCTTATTTATTAAAAACAGAATTAATGGTGAAAATAATTTAGTAGTTTCATTTTAAGATATTTAATTTCCACCAATCTATTAATATTTAATATGATAAGAACCTCACAGTATTATTTTAATGTTATAAGCTTAAATTATTTTATAATCTATCAATCAGTAGAGATAATTAAGTAATTAAATACAAAATATTCCACTTAATTGTATCATTAAACAGTAAAATTAAGCATAAACTAACTAATATAGCAAAAGCTATAAGACTACTAAATTATGTAATTTAATAATGGATATTTATTAGTGCCTATCCAACTATTTTAAAAACAAATTAGTCTATTTTGATCAATAAAGAATTACAAAGAATAATATTTGGCAGTGGATTTGAAGAATATAAGTGAGAAAAATCAAACATTAATCAAGATAAAAGATGTCAGCGAGAGACAACTATATTTAAAAAAAAATGAATAAATATAAATATAGAGGATATATTGGTTTTTTATCGGTTTCATATAAGTAAACTTTATTTTTTAATTTTCTCATCAAATATAAATGCCATAAATTCAAGATAGAATTATTAATCTTCCACATTTAGAGTAATTAATCAATCAGGAATTATGTTGCATTATTCCTAAAGTTAAATTAAACTATCCCTTTTATTTTACATGACAATATTAATTAATTTAGTAATGCATTATCGACAATATTATTTTGTCAATTGAATTGCAAACTTCATAAGTTTTACTAGTTGTAAATAATCAGTGTTTATTGAAGGTATGTTAATCAGCTTACTTTATCATAGCACCATTCAAGATTAAATTGAACTACAATTTCACAGTAAAATAACACATAAATAGAAACATTTATACTGAATTAAAAACAATATTTCTTTTGAACTATGACATAAATAAATTGTATAGCATAAAGCACAATTTAGAGGAGAGCAAATAAGATAATACTTTCAACTAAATCTTCTGTTAGTCTGGAGTTTTATCCTGTCTATCATCACGGTAAATGCACCTCACTAGATGTTGGTAAAAATACCGTCACTACCTGCTTTCCTGCTGCACTTGTTATTTCACTCTTTTAGGCTTGGAATCATCTTCATTTCGCATCTAGCCACTGCGAAACTCATCTAAAGAGTTGCCTTAATCTTGATATCAATAAATAAGTCAATTTAAGAAATCTCTTTGTGATATCTAGATATTTAGGTTGTAAAAATTTTACTGTGAGAATGTAGACTAACTCAAGTAAATTAATGCATAACTATTGAATTGAGTCTACTAATATAATTTAATATCAATTTCTTTTAAATCTAATTCAAATATACACTAAATATGTATTTTAAGAATTGGTTACATCTCATTTTTTAATCTATTCAATTGCTGATTATGCTGGTTGACTTGCTTAATCGACGCTTCAAGGAAACGATATTAGAAATTTTCACGAGATAAATAATTGAGTATAATTAAATCATTTAAATTGTTAGTCTTATGATTGAAGTCCTCCTAAGTAGGTCGAGCTATAAATCCTAGATATTTAAATAGAAGTAGTTATTACATCGTATTTAATAATAAAAACTAATTGCTCAAAACATTATAAATTAAAAAAATTACAACAAACTCATTTATAAATATAATATGAATTACCTTCAGATCAATAATTAATGTGAAATAACTGTCTATCTCAGTTTAAGCAATAAATTTAAATATTTGATATTACTTACATTGAATAACAGCGACATTTAAGCCTTGAGGATTAAAATAAAATAATTTGAGTGGCTCTTGTGCTTATAAAGTAAACATTATTAACCGTTATTTTAGTGGTTAGAGTTGCTGTTGCAGTTAAGAAAAAGCACAGAGCTAAATCAGATAAACATGAGAAAGTAGATGAGTATCAAGTGATTTTCAACAATTAGCGAGTCTGAATATTATCATCAGAGACATTTGGAATTTATACACTAATGGCCTCCAATACAAGACTCCAATGGGAGCGAGAAAGGGAAGAAAGAGCGCAAATGATTATATACTATCTGGTTTGTTTAATCCCTAGTATTAATTTCTGTAAAGCCTTAAATAATAATAATAATAATAATAATAATAATAATAATAATAATAATAATAATAATAATAATAATAATTATATACTAATAAAATCTTCAAAATAAATAGCACTCTATAATATTTTAATTGACTTAAAGAGTCATTCATCTATAAACAGGGGACACTCAGTTCAAATTTTACCGTCAAGATATTTTTCTCGCAAATCTTCATCTTAAGTAACTTAACAAATGCTCTTTTATCTTCTAAGAGTACTTCATCATTTTTTATATTTTTATTATTTGAAAATTATATGTTTACAATTGGACAAATTAGAATTAATCTTTATTTCTATCATTAATAGCTAAGATAACGTTATAACCTCCTTCACTTGCATTTTGGTCGTTTAAAGCTATATTTATGCTGTCAATAATACCAATTTTGACGTATTTTGCTTAATCTGATTAGATTTGTGTGTTAAGCATTTGCAATTCATGCTCGCTACAATTAACCTTTAAATTATTTGATAGTTGTTATTCATTTAGTTCTAGTTAAATAATGTACTTTAATATGAAAGTTTTATCCTTTTTATAGCTTCAAGATTGCTAACAGAATATTGAGTTAACCAGTAGTTTCATAAAATTCTTATCTATTAAACATATTAAAACATTTTTAATCGAAGTAGATTTAGTAACTACTTAAGTATAAATTCTCTGTCCAATCATATTGTTTTAAGTTTAAATTTTATCCCTCAATTTTGATAGCAGTCACAGTAGCTGCTCATTTTAAATATTTGTCAAAATTTAAATTTGGTGATTAAAGCTAGAGACAGCCTTAAAGTCACAAAAATAGCAACTTGCCTTATCTTACATCATTAAAGTTGGCATATAGTGATTGAATATTGAGAAAACAACTCGATTGTAAAAAATATATAAAGAACAATTTATCATGATGAAGGTTGGCATTAATAATATATCCAATACTAAGATCAATAATAGTAATAATTCTATTTTTAAAACAATTTGAATATTAAATTTGTTATAAAGACTCTAACAAGCTATAGAGACAAATACATTATAAGAGTACAGTTCTATTTTGAATAAAAACCAATATGGTTAACTATGGATATTTTTTTAAAAAGAAATTGTGAAAAACGATTAAAAATGATCCCTTATATAATATAAAATCTAGTTAGAAACATTCATTATAAATTACTATAGGAAAACTCATATTTAATCATATAATTTTAAGGATAAATTATGTTTTATTAGAGTTTAATTATTCAATTACTCAGAAATTTTAATTAAATTATATCAATATTATGACAACATTTATAAATCACAGTCCAAGTTAATATGTCTAACAGTATTTCTTGAAGTAATAATGATTATAATGATGATGATTTAAAAACTAAGAGAACAGATAATATTATTGTTGACACAGATTTGCTTTGGAGTTTCGAATTAAACTTTAAACTATAGTGTTCCAAAATAGTGGAAGTTGAGCTTTATCTGTTTACTATTAGTTTTTTTTTAATAAAAAATTGGGTTTAATTTTGTTGTTGTTATAGTTGTTATTGTTTATGTAAGTTTAATGATTAGTCTTAAAAGTTATTCCTAGAAAAACTGATATTAAGCTTCATATTTCTTGGAACAATAATCTAATATTGAAATATTATCCTTTTTCGATATACTTTAGATAGTTATAGTATATATTTGGCTTGGTTTAATATACCTTTGTAATACCCAACATAATCAAGCATAAATCGATTATTTTAGACTCTACTTATATTTATCCATCATGATTGCTCAATGGTCGTGCTCATACAATAGATGTACAATAGCTGTTAAAATATGCATACAATATATTGAAGGTGTTAAATAGATACAAATCTTATGAGTCCTTATGGAAGATTTCAGCCCAAATGACTAGTCAGCCTTCGATGAATAGTATATTTTTGATAATAATATTAATGTTAGTACTCTTATGTAAGCTATGCAAACAATATTCTGCTGCGAATTTCTGCATCGAAATCGTGTTAGTTAGGTTCTATTCAACCGGAAACAGATGCATATTAATATTTGGTTAGATAAATCGTTGTTGCCTGTTAAATGGACTTCAAAGAACTGGCATGACATAAATACTGCTATTTTAGTTGGATATATTCATGTTTAAATTAAGAAAGTTTTTCCCTTTACCATACATTAAGCCTTTGTTGTTAAATTTCAATCAGATTACTTATATGAAAGTAGCCTTAAAAACGCAATAAATTCTCAACCTAGATGAATGGCCTAAGTTTACATATATTATGGTGCCTGTTAAAATGAAATAATCTTACATTATTCATATGCTTACTAGTATACATAGCAAGGTGCCATATGAAGTGTCCGAAATTGTTCTTTTCAAGTTTTCCAGTTTCAATTAATTCTCTAATAAAGACTTAGAAATTCCCTATTCTTAAGATATTATTTGTTTTTTGTTAAGCAAAGAGCAGCAAATATAAATAGGAACATTGCCTCAATTATTAATAGCTTTTTACTCTACCTTTTTTGACATTTTTAAATAAATTTAGATTTCCACTACTTAATTCCCATTATGTTAATGTAATTACTTTAAGTTCAAAGGATACTTTATATTGCTTAATATTATCAGAGACACTACTTGAAATGATTCCTAGTTATACTAAAGCTCCCTCTTATGCACTATAAATATATAATTTCATTAATAATTTATATATTATATAAAATTCATTTAAACTCAACCACAAACACAAATAACTAATTATGTCATAAATTCTATATTCATTACACATTTTAGATTACTTATATTATTTACTATTATGATTTTTTACAGATCCAAAAATCTCCTCCTTTTGTTTTTTTGAGAAACACTCGAATAAATTATTGGATTTTATGGTAAGCTTATCTATTTAAGTGTGCAATACTATCCTTAATATTGCAAAATAATTAGAAAAATAGAAATTACAAACAATTTAAAAGTAAAAATACATTTAAAATAACTGAACTAAACTAACTTATTCTTTTTAATAGATAACCTTATTAATTATCTAAAGCAAATATAATATAAATTTAAACTAGTTACAATTTTAAAAGCTTTATTTTGTAAGATATAATTGAGAAAGCTGCTCATTATAATGATATTCTTAGGCGCTAGATATAATGAGCTTCATTGATAATGTTTATGAATGCTATTAAAATACCTGTTCAAGCTAAGTTTATATTTAGATTAAAGATAAAAATATTATATAAGTAAAGTAAGGAATAACTATTCTTTAAATTCATCAAATATTCATCGCTAAATAATTATTATTGAAATAAAAAAATAGGACTCATATTTGTTTTAGCTGTAAGTTATATAATAATAATTGTTGTTGTGTCATCATTTAAAAAATCTTTATACCATTTGTGAATGGAATTGGATACGATAAAATTAGTAAAAACCTTTAAATATATATACAAATTATATACTTGGAAGTTCATTTAATCATTTTGATATAAAATATTATATAAATAAATAACATAAGGTAAATTAAAAGAATAATTTAGACAATTAATAATTTTTGTAAATATAAGCGAAAATGATGATATTTTAATACTTTCACCAATTTAAATTGTTACAGATCCCAACTCTATTTCTCTTAGTTAAATAAATTTGCTATCATATATTTTCGTTCTTCATATTTCTCATTCTTTTTAAGCTCTTGGTATTATTATAGTTCATAATCTAGTATCTTACTTATGTATTTTTTTTGGTGATCCTCTCTATAGATTCTGCTTGAAGGTTCCACTGAAAATGTGGCCTTCTAAGTCAGATATTTCTTCCGTTAGAACATTACATCTCCTATAGCATTCATATTTCTCGTGTCTTATTTAATTTATGCTCTCACTTAATCTCATTACCAAGTTGTCCCATTACTCTTTCTAAGGGTTGAAGATTATTAATCCTGAAAACAGTTCTCTTTAGATTGTTAAAAAATTAATTCATTTTTTTCGCTAATCTTTTTCCGTTTCTCTTTCTTTGATTGTGTTGTCATCTCCATTTTCACAAACCCAAGTTCTAGGTTAAACATCATTTAGTATATTTGCATGCTAACTAAAACATTAGCAAAGATTAGAAATGTTAGTTCTCCGGAAAGTTCCAGTGCCAAACGATTTATTATCATTATGGCAGTGACTTCACAGTCCTATGGGTTTGGGTCTTGATACGTTTCCATCTTGCTCACTAATTTCTTCACCTAGAGCTTTCTTTCTACTGTGATCTCCAATAACTTATTCAATTGTTTAATATATTTTTGGAGTACTCCTAAACTTCCTATTGATCTTCTGGAATAGTTGATCTCAACTTAACTTAAAATCTTAATATATTCTTAGATCTACTTGGTTCCTGCAATTTAATTTGTTACTTTAACAACTTACTTTCATTATTATACTTTGGATTTCTTCCTTTGTTCTCCAAAATCTACAATCTCTAGTTTCCAATTATTCTTTCTAGGCTCTAAATTTAATTATCATTCAAAGCTACTGGTGATAAAATTATAATATCATAGTTCTTCAGATTAAACTGTTATCTTTAATATAATTCGAGATTTACTCCATTGTATCTTCATTGATATGAATAAAGTTAAAATATTTCCACCCCATTTTTATTTCTTTCATATGTTTGATTACCTTTTCTGCCCAGAAATTTATACATTTTCATCCCATTTTACAAAGCTGTTAGTCTATATTCAAAATTCAATATCAAATCATTGACAACTTGGACAACAGACAATTGTCTTCATTTATGTTACCATCGGGTTCAAACTTTCTTAGCGAAGATGATTTTTTCAAATCCCCAGCATCGTATCACTATTGGTTAATTAAATTCTAGATATTCTTTTGATCTCCCAGTATGCATTATAAGCCGTTTTCGTAATTTGTTGTATTAATTTCTATGACTATTTGACTCATTAGTTACTTAGGTTTGCTACACTTAATCCCATTTGCTAGTAAGCGATGCTTTAGCATTGATCTATCTTCTTGTATCTATTGCCTCCCCGTCTTAATTTTATCTTGTGATTGTATGTAACAAAATGTGCCTTTTCCAGAACTCCATTTCTTGTTATGATATTTCTATCATTCTGGTCTTCTTCATCACTAATCCTTTAATCTCCTCGTCTCTGTCCCTTTTACTGAAATCTTATCAATTTATTATTTACTATAATGCCAAATCTTTCTTTGAATATTAAATAATTAGAATTCTCTAATTTCATTGCATTCAACATTAAATTATTATTAGTTTAGATGTTCGATTATACTGGATTATATTTGATTTTCTCTCGATAAACTTGTGATCCTTATATATTGCATAGGGCTATTCCAAATAATAACTTATTTGGTGGGAAAAATCATGTTTTTCTAGTTTTTTTATCCTTTAGTCTATCATTATCATATCTATTATGATGTCTATCTGTTGTTGGTTGCTCAAGTAAATTTACTCTATCCTCTTATTGCTTAGAGACTCTTGTTGCATTCTCTACTGAGTTAATTAAATTACAGTCCCTAAGGATATTTGTTTAAACTTATACCTAATGAATCATACAAAAACTGTTTATCCAGTAGTTAGCTATTATCTTTTCCTATCTTAACATCATTATAGAGTCCATCAAATTTATTAATAGAAAAATTATATTCTTTTTTATAGTACTACTTTCCTGGAGTTTGATCTCGTTCTACACCTATTTAGCTCTGAAGAATTAGTTTATGCTAATATTTATCTTTTCATGTTATTCAGAGCTAAGCCTCTTATAATTTCGCTAGTGTTGTTATCTTTAAATTCAGCTTTATTCCTCAATATCTAATAAATATTGTCAATTTTTAGTACTATAAAAGTTATCCTTTTCATTTATAGTTCAATTTTTCTACTACTTATAATTGTATAAATTAAGCAGCCTCAAGCAGAAAGTATCTCTATAGATAATGTCTAATCTGATTTATGATATAATAATTGTGTGTCACACTGTCTGATTATTGGAGCATGAAAAAACGTTGATAAAATTTGGTTTTCCTTTTTATTTTTTTCCAAATATATCTGGAAAATTTTTAGAATTGAAGAATATGCTAAGTCCTTAAATCTTTGTTTATCCCTTCGGTCAGAAACTCTCTCTCAAATTCTTTGAAATTACTTTTAAAAACTGTTTTCTTAATGTTAGCCTTCATATTTTGAGTTTACTCGATTTCTTCTATACAGCTGATGACTCACTTGAATTATAACTTGTCCTATAAGCTCACTAATAAGACATCAGCTAATGCAATTAAATTACTATATATAATTAGAGACATAAATTCATATTACGAGTATTAGGCGTGAAGCAGATATGCATAAATAGAAATTAGAAATACTCTACACTCCTGGGTTACTCTTCACTCCAAGATTATCTCTTTTTCATCTTCTTCTTTGCAAACTTCTTCTTCTAATTATTTTATTCTATTCCTTTTGTATAAAAATCAATCATTTTAGCAATTTCAAAATTTCTTAATTAACTATTTTATTTATCACTATCGAAAGTAATTTGTCTTACAAGGCTGAGGCATATGATTATTTTTAGGCTATTTAAACTGTATTATTATTCTATTTGTTGTTCCTCGATGAGGTTGATGCTCGGTAAATATTTCTAAGTAGCCTATATTTCAAATAATAAATGAAATAAGTTTAATACATAGTAGATATTGTGCTTAATTGGACCTATATTGAATTCCCACCTAATTCAGGATCAATACTGTTATTATTAGGAACATAAACTTTATAAAAATATTATATTTTTAAAAGGCAAATACTAAATTAGACTCTAAATGTAAAGAAATAGTCAAAAACTCCTATTGAAGATTGAAAACAATTCCTTCGTTGTTTGAGGTCAGTTTGTTTTCTTCTAGAAACATTAATAATCTGCTAATAAAAGCCTCGAAAAGACAAGTAAAGGGTAGCATAGGCCGGCTCCCATCAATATTAGCTGATCTTATATGCATTTAAAGACATAAGATTTTTTAATATAAGAGGTAATATTGAGTCATTCATCAGATTAATATTCTTATAAAGAAATTACAAGCACTTTCCATATAACTAAGATAATTGTAATAATATTTAGTTTAAAAGACTCCACACTTTAGTCCACTAATTTTATAATTATAACTTACTATATTATTTTACTAAAGCGAAAATTAAATACAATTTGAATAAAATAGTTAGTTCTTGGCAAGATTAGTTTAGAAATCTCAATTTAAAATAAGCAAAGCTTCTAATAATTAACTTTGTAATTTAGTTCAAATTTAACTATAAAGGTTGGTTTAAGCTAGATTATTTACATATTTATCATTTTAGTAGAATTTTATCCAAAATATAGATAATAAAAGATTAAGTTTTTTTAAGATAAAGCAATTAAAATATGAAAAATAGCTTTCAAAAAAGATATAGATAACTAAGTAAAATTACATGATATGGACTTTTGTCAGAGCCAGAAGTCATCAGAAAACCTTCATTTCTACTTTAAATGCTCTTCAAGGTATCTACTATTGTTCATCCGCCATAGACTAAAACAACCCTTAATTAATTTAGGTTCATCATCATTGTTTTCGTCATTTTATAATCTTGCTTAGCATTTAGGTTACTCCGACCTTTATTTTTAATTATTTTTATCTATTATAGTATTATTTAATTTGCTTATGAATTATAGCTTATTATTTTTTCTTAACTCATTTAATCATCCTAACTAAAATTGTTCATTTCAAATTTTTAAATATATTTGACTTATTTATATTCAGTATCATTATTATTTTATAAAAGAATTGATATTACTAATTAATATAGCTTTTATCAAAAGTTTTATTCATAATTTGTTTATTTATTTTTGTTATTTATGCCTTTTCTTTTTGTTTTAAATATAAGATTTGTAAACATAATTTTTTCCATTAATCTCTTATTCAAAAAACTCTAAAGGTTTATATAATCAAGTTTCTTAGAACAAATCCTAGAATAATTATAAAAAATAGAGTATTGACTTTAATTTTATAGTGATTTAACATGATGTATTTGAACAAATATCTGTAGCAATAATTACTTGGCTTTTGGTTATTTACGTCTTTAATTCAGAGTAATATGGATCTCTACACATTATTGTTGCTAAAATGTCAATTCCATCTCCTCTTATTTACACTTAGAGATTTTTAAGGGAGAGAAAAATTCAAGAAAAAGAAAAATGTGAAATCTCCTTTAAGTACATTTAGCGTGATTAAATAAAGGTATCTTGCATCCAGATGCTTCCTGGTCTAGTTTCTTTAATCTAATTTAAATTGTATAGTAACACTTTTAGCCACTTGAATATCTTTTATATTAGAAGTCTAGAACAAATTAAATCGCTATTAAGGGTGTCATTTTTTATACTATGTCATACCAAGAGCAGCAAGATTTAATCAGAGCAGCTCAGTTCAATTCTATTTAGCGAAACGGTTAGAATTAGGGGAATATAAATATGATAATAGTTTTTTAAGCTTATTAGTGGTGCATAAAACTCAATCATAAGTAAAACGATGCTTTTTAGTGATTTAAGCTCACAGAAGTGAAACTCTATCTTTGCTGAAGGTGACTGCTAAGATATTCCGTAGCAACCAAGAGTTTGAATAATCAAAGGATGAAGAGTCAATGATTCAACAAAATAAGTTATAGTACCTTTTCAAAGTAAAGCTATTGAGGACAGATTACAGCGAGGCATTGGGAAAGGAGCTCCCACCTAAAAATTACCACATAAGCTTTATTATAATAGCTAAAACTTATTAAATATTTTTTTACAATGCCATTCTTTTCTTAAAGTTTGATTAAAGTTTAATTCGACATATGAAGCCCCTTTAATTTTGTTAATACTGATAGTATTTTGGCAGCTGGTAACTACGTTTCCCCAGCTTCTGAGAAGTAGATATCGACTAAAAAAGACAAATGTCGTCTAAGTATAGATGCTAAATACTGAAACCTAAAGAATTTTGAAATATAAGATAATTACTATTTAGCGGGGATCCTGTATAACTAATTAAAAGTTTGGATATTTTTGTAGCTTTATAAAAAATTAATGAAGAATCTGATAGTATTACTATTACTATTACTATTATAAGGAGTACTATTTAATTTTATTTAAGCCACCAAATCATTAATTATATAATATTATTTAATTATTATAAAAACTAAAACTTACCAAAAAACGTCTAAATGATAAGCATGAGAATATTGGGTTTTTAATAAATTAAATTGGTTTATGATTAAAAATTCCTAATATTATAAACAATCATTAAAAATTCTGTGTTA
Organism: Oxytricha trifallax; assembly: GCA_000711775.1. Classification (NCBI taxonomy): domain Eukaryota; phylum Ciliophora; class Spirotrichea; order Sporadotrichida; family Oxytrichidae; genus Oxytricha; species Oxytricha trifallax. The sequence continues at coordinate 33,052 of ARYC01003314.1, read as the reverse complement.
ATCATTAAAGAACTTTAAAACTAACAAAAAATTATAAAAGTTATCATCCGTAAAATATTTATAATAAATTGACTAAACATCGCTTGAACAAATCTTCAAAAATTGATATAGATAAAAATTGATTCGTGAAATAATTGTTAATAATTAATACTAATTATTTTATTTTAACATATAGCAACTGTCTGCATTTTTAAGACCTGCCAAAATTTTAGAAATTAACTAATTATGTGAGATAGTTATAAAATTAAGCGTAAAGTATGAAAAACTCTTAAAACTATATATGATTTATATAAGACTACATTACACATAATATTAATTTTTTACAATCTTCATGGATTAATTGAATTGAGTCTCTTTTATTTGCTTTTTAGTATTTCATCTCCTTTTTCATTCAATAATTTATCATATAAGTCTTACACTTCTATTTATTTTTTCCTTTTTCAACGTTTTCATCATTAATAATAATTCTTTTTATTTGTTGGCTATATTTCTGACTCTTCGTTACTCTCTTTACCTTGTAAAAGAATACTGTACAATATTTCATGACTATTATTACTTTCTTTCACTAAATATTTTTTATTATATTGCTACTCTTATTTTTGTTATTCTTTGGTGTCCAAGCAGTTGGTTGCTGATACCAGTTTCTCCCTTTGAATTTTTTTAATAAGTTTTCTTCAATTTATTTTGTAATAAACTATCAAAGTCCTATTCTGTTAGTTCCCTACCTTCTTCAATGACAGTTTTCCAGCGTTGCTTCATTGAGTCCTAAATCTTAATCTTTAATTTATTATCAGTGAGTTTAAAATCGTTTTCGTAATATTTAATACTGAGCTTTACATGGATTAGTTTATGGTCTTAATATAAATTTAGCTCATTTCCTAATTAGATATATCACGTTTTTTAAAAAAATTGGTTCCCATTCAAATGAGTTTCCACTCTCTTTTGTAATGGAGTCTCTTAGATTTTCATGGTCAATCTCCTTAATTCTTTGATGAGGTAGTAGAAATTTCCCATCATCTCAATCTTTTATTCTGACACATCTTCTTTAATTAATTGATCATTTATATATATACTTGTGTATTCTAGAATTCTTTTGCCTAATCATTCCAATATGGAGGGATATATTCTGTTAATATGTGTAGCAGAAATTCTTGTCTTATTTGCCATTTTTAATTAACATTTCTCTTCCATTTCTATCCTACTAAGTCTGATCTTTGTAATTGACTTCAATTATCCTTAACATTTTAGCTTTTTACCAAACTATTTAGTCAGAATTCTTGTTTTTATCTATCTTAAAAACTTCTATTTTTTGAATTTCGAACTTAGACTTTTGACTTATTACAGGTAAATTTTAAATTTTATAGTCTTTGAATTGATCTACCTCTTGTTACTATTGATTTCATTACTCCTTCTGGATCTTCACTTTCCACAATTCCCTTATATCTTCTCATCATCCTTCAGTTTGTTGAATTCATGATGTCTATTATTGTTGATTATAACCAAAAGTTTTATATTTTCAAAACAGCTGAAACTTAACTAAAGATTTTGGTTTTAATTTTCATAGTATCCATTCAGTGTTTGTTGTGAATTAGCCGTTTCATCTTGGTTCTTGTACTCCATAAATACTGGTTATTTCATCCTTCTTCTTTGATAGCTATAGTTCGTTTTCCTTCTTCCCATCTCTTTCTCTTATTTATTAATAATATACTTAGTAATATTGTCATATTCATATCACAAAATATATGGCTCTCTGTAGTTTTTAATTTCTAATTTTATTATTTCTTTTTGATTAATTATAAAAATGCTTTAATTCAATGTATACCATTATAAATATTATCTTCAAATCTTCGAATTTTTATAGTCCTTAATATAATATAATATAAATAATTATTAAAAATGCTATTATAACATTTTATAATCATTGGAATAACATTTACTATTTTTACCAACCATTTTATCTTTGAAGAAAATAAAATGGATCCCTATTTTTATAAGTTCTCTATAATAATTGATAATTTATAAATGTCGATCACAAGATTGACATGAAACAGCACTTAATAAATTTTAAGATTAATAATAAGATGACATACGAAATAAACACCAGCAGGAAATCTAATAAATCACTTAAGTTTCATATTTATTTATTAAAAATGCCAATATTAATGAAGAATAACCTTATTTAAGTTGCTTAATTTAATAATTATGATAGAAATATATCGCTGTATACCTTGCAATTGATACAATTACTTTTCTATTACTAAAATATTATCATTTAACTAAACTTATTGTTGACTATAAATTTATTTATATATTGAAATACAGCATTACAACTAACTGAGAGATATTGAATTGATCACCTACTATAATGGTTAAAGATCTATGCTTATATAATAATGATATTAAGCTTTATAAATATGGGTTTAACATATTTTGTTTTTAAAAAAATTAATGAAGATGATGGGTGAAATCAAAGCAATAATACCTTATAAGTTACACTTAAGCAAGATAAATTAAAAAATCAATAAAATAGTTAAATAGTGAGATTCAAACATAATAATTCCTGCAAGGAATTTAATATATAATTATATATCTATTTTAACTATATTTTACTTAGTATTTTAATTAATAATTAGATATTAATCCATCTATAATACACTTATCATCTTATTGAAAATATATGGAATTTCCTCAACCAGTGCAAAGTAAAATCTCAAAATCCAAAGAAAATGGCATTTTACAAGATAAAAATTTTATAGTAAAATGATTACACCAATTTAGAATAATAAAGAAGGTATAATGCAGACATAGTGAGTGAGATGGCATAATCATATTTCTTGTTGCAATTTATGATAAGCTATTACAAGAGTCAATAACACTCATAATATAATTATAGAGCGGTTACATTGTTTGAGGTAAGTTAAATTGAATATAAAACGTCTTTATACATGTATTCATTTATTAAGCACTACTTGAGAAGATCTTTATAATTAAAACTCTATATTTCTCGAAACATAATTGCTGTAAAAAAAATAAGAAAATAGCAATCTCTCCAGCTGTTACTGTTTGCTAAAATTTATGTACTTAAACAGAAATAGCGATTGAAAGAATTGTATAATTTGCTTCCTAAGCTTTAAATCGGGATGAATTTTAAAGAATATAAACATGTGTCTTTTTTTAGAGGAGTTATTTCTACCTCTGAATAACTACAACTCAATTAATAGCAAAGCAATAAAATTATTTTAATTTGTTAGTAGTGCTCCTTATACTTTTATCTGGCTCAAAATAAAAAGCTTTAACTCACGAGAATAGTAAGGATATTTATTTGAAATTGCTAAGGCCAATAACTATGAATAATAAAACAGAATAAAAATATCTCAAAAGCTATCCAATTTCATTAATATAATGTATAATGTAAATTAAGTCTTTGGCATTCTTCTTCTAGCTAATCCTTTTCAATTCGTATATTAATTATATAACTTCCTTTTATTATTTAGTCATTCTAGGAATTCTAATAAAAATCTTTATATTTTAAAAATGCAAAAAAATCAGTTTGAAATTTTCGCCTAAGATGATGGATTTAAAAATTGCAAAACCAGACTTACAGGAAAGGGAATTGAAAATTTAAGCTCTTGATGTTGGAAGAAGAAAAAAAGTCTCATATAAATTATTTTAATTTCAATTATACAATTTCACACATACCATGAGTTAATATGATTTATTTTAAAACTATCATTAGAAAATATTCATCAAAATTTAATTTATAATTCTTTAATTATGAATTTGTAAAAGAAAACTTAATTCTTTCCTACTATCCAAAGATATTATAATGTTTATTAGAGAACATCGTTATTATGAAACTTTATTATGATTTATTTAGTAATTATTATAAATTTAATTAGGTTGCCATTATAATAAAATTTACTATTCAACAAATACTAATATTACAATTATTACCAAATAGAGCGATTAATCACAGCCTAAAAAGCAACTTATATATTAAAGGATACTTCTAATAAATGTAAGTGTAGAAATCCCAGATATATTTTAATTTCTCTCATCGGCTAAGGATAATAAATGCATAAAAATGAATATAAGATGTCCTCTATGAAAAATAACCAATCCTTCTCAATAGCAGGAATATTGCTCTCGATCTTACTACCGTTATTCGTAGCTGAGTAGCATATCCTGTGTCTATTGTCTGCTGTCATCTTTTAATTGAGATTTAAAAAACTTCATTATATTATAAAAGATTAAAAATGCGAACTCAAGAAAATCATTGAATATGCCGAAGACATTCTTGGAATGAGTACACTTCAAAATATGGCTACTAAATGAAATAGCTAAATAAATTAAAGACAATGGTGAGAGAGCTCTTCCCATACAATCGCATTACGAAAATGAAAAGACCCCCGTATTATGAAACAGAGGTAGATTGAAAGATGTATAGATAACTCTTAATGACTTAAACCTTGAAATTAAAGAACATAAGATTATAGGTTTTACTTTGAATTTATCGCTTTGGTGTCAAACCCTGGAATGTTTTAAATCAAATAATTATCAAAACGTTACCATAATATCGTTCAAAAAGGGCTCATTTTAAGATGTAGGCTGCGGAGTGCCAACTCCCTTATATCAAGGAATATTGTAGTAAACAAGAATTATTGTACTAATAATAATCCCTAGAATTCAAAATAATTATACTATATCAGTTGAAAGGAATTATTTTTAAAATATCAGAAGAAAATGATTTACTTAAATCCTGAACTATCTGACGAATAATAACAAAGTGAAGCTCATCATCTCTAAAGGCGGCAGTAAATTACACTACTATCAATAAAAGAAGCATTAATTTAGAGTTTTTGTAAGATGAAAGAATAATCTTCTGAATCGGATCACATTTGGATGCTCTCAATTCATTACTCTTAGGAGATGACAAGTCAATTCAGAATATGTTGATGATGCATCAAATGATTTTAAAATAGAGAGCAAGATAGGCATAAGCAAAGCTACATTAGCATTGCAATCTAGGTATTAAACTTAAATCTTTAAGGCAAATCATTAAGGAGTTATTAAAAGGAAAAAAAAATAATATGATAGAAATTACTAAGCTCAAAGGTGGTATTTATGGTTCAAGTACAATGCTGGCTTACTTAAAGAAATAGAGTACTGCAAACAGACAGCAAATGCAATTAGTGGAGCCGACTATGATAAGAAGGACAATTAATAATCCGAATTATTTCAGAAAATTATGTTATCAATCAAAGAATAACTCTATGGCTACTTATTTAAGATGTGCTAGTAGAACCCCAAACACTAAGACATATGCTAATAGTTTTAAAAGACACTTAAGATGAGAAAATTAAGTAACTGTTGTCCAGTATGAAGGAATATTAATAGCCGAGGGAGATACCTGCAGAATCAAAAATTCGTTAAAACCCCAAGAGTGATTTTTGAGTGAATCGAGGAAATGATCATTATTTTAATTAATATAAGATTAATTAATACGCAAAGAGTGAAACCCCATTAGAGAGATTAGAAAAATCAGCGGAAAGTGAAAATAAAAAAGTGAATTTTAAAACCCATGATTTAAACTATTTAACAATTAAATATTTAAAATTACAAAATCTCCCAGACTTTTTTGCATTTGATTTTTAAGGAAAAGTGGTCCCAGAAAAGCGAAATTAGGTCCACTCGATATCCCTTTGATTACTAGGAGGAATTCAAGTGATCAGGGCTCAGAGCTCACGCCATGGCAAAGTCGCGCTTGATGTACTTTTGTCAGTCTCCCGGTCTTCAAAGGAATCACAACTCTCACTCAACACAGCTGCATCAGGGAATGCCCAGTCTCTACGAGAAGAAAGACCAGTCTGGAGATTTCATCGCCTAGGAGGAAGCTCTCCTCTTGAGCATTGGCCTTGAAGAATCTCGACAACTGGGCTCGGGGATCAAGTAAAGGGTATTGAATGGCATCTGGCGCCTACCGATAAGCAAGCAGGAAGGCATTCAGCTGCTCCACGAGTTGGGAAGAGGAGTGCTTGGACATCAGGACCTCGTCATGAGTCGACAATTACTGATCGGCAAGGGGGCTGTAAGATCCCACATCCTAAGATGGTTTGGCCCCAGGAGGAGCGCTAGTCGATGCGATGGCAGTAGATTAGTTCTCTGTCTACGAGTCAGAGCCGTTGGGATCTCCTTCGCCAGGGTGCTTCTAACACCCTTATCCTGCAGTGCCCCATGATACCAATTCAGACTTGGCGTGGAAGGTGACTTGGGCTCAAGAGACAAAATTACTTTTCATATGAATTGAGGGGATGCTCGCGACTTTGATACATTAAGATAAATCTAATTATTGTACATATCAAACTATTATTTATAGTTAATAATATTTCTTCAGTAACTTATTGTAAACAGCTATTATTCTATGTATAATATTAATTGAAGATAAATCTAATTGTTGTGATATCAAACTATTATTTATAGTTAATAATTTAATTCATAATTAATATATAAATTATCAATTTTACCTTATAAAAACAAATATAATGCTTCAAAAGAATTTAATCAATTTAAATTATAAAAAAATATTTTTTATCTCTATATTTGTCTTTGTCTGTTATATTTTTATAACATAATTAGATTCATCTAATAAAAAAGGTTTGTCTTGATAAAATCATAAAAAACTACTTTAAATTATTAGAATTTAAAATTCCAAATAATTTAATTGTAATTATATATATACAAAATTTAACATTTTATATAAAAAGAAATCTTTTTATATCTTTAGAATATTACAAAATAACAAAGTAAGATATTAAAATATATCATAAAACCAATAAATTTATAATTTCTGTTTTATTAAACATAACAATAAGCAAAAATGCTATTAATAAATATTGAAATATATTAATAAAAACAGCAAAAAGTAAGGAAAATGAAGAATACCCTTGTGTCCAAAAGGAAAAATGAAAAAAATAATGGTATTTTACATTAATCATTTTTATAAATTTTAATAATAATATGATCACACTGAGGTCTCTGGGTCCCCCAATCTAATATGCATGATAGCATGTAAGCGTCAAGCCCTTTTAATAATTTTGATTATATAAAGTTCAATAATCTTCCCAATCGTTCTCACTGTCTGATTCTAAGTGATTTAACGGCTCTATCAGTTTGAGTCGTAGTATGTGTTAGGTAGTTTCTCATATTCTCTTTCTCCCCCTTCCATTTCTTGGGTTTTGGTAAGTGAGTTTCTCACAAATGTTAGTATTCTGATGAAGTCTTTGTGAAGTTCTTCATATCTCTCTTTGTTTGGATTAAATTCATAGCTATCGTCTTCGTATACTTCTATCGCTTCTGTGATGTTGGTAATGTGAGTTTCTTGATGTCTACCTACCTTTCCCCTGACTGTATGCTCTACACGTCTTCTAAAGAACATTAGAGAGCTCATATTATTTTGCTTAATAGTAAGGATCTTCTTTTTATCTCATAGGTTCATTAAGAAGATTAAGTACTTTTTGAACTGTTATAAGGAGAAGTTACCAAATTGTTTTTCGTATATATGAAGCTTCTATTCTATTGGCAGCATGGAGAATTTAGGCTTCTCCTAAAAGGAAAGGATTTTTTCAAGTGATGGTCCTTATAGGACAAATTACTTGAGTGGTTGTCTGGGTACTGGAATTTTTGGAGGTTATTCCTCCTTCTTTTCTTATTCTTATTCTGTCATAATAGTGTCTGGTTTTTGTATCATCTATTATGTTTAGACTTAATTTTTAGTCTAGTTCTCAACTATGTTTTGGCTGATTATGTTTCCCTAGTTAATTGAGTTTACTTGATTTTATAGTTTAAATTAAACTTTAGATATCTGTTGGTCAAGTTATGATATTTGTTATATCATGTTACTCTATTAGTTAGTACTAGGTAGTATGACGTCATTGGTCAAATTCTGATGTAATATGTCGGTCAGGAAATTTTCTGTTCTGGATGATACCGATCTGTGACGTACTTTCTCTCTTTGGGTATAAATTATTTATTTTTTTTGATGTAAGGAAAAGGTATTTTAAATGTGAAATTGTTATCAGTTCCATTCATCCCTTTTGGTACCTATAATTATCTTATTATTTATTTTTCTTTTCCATTTTCAGGATCAATTCACAATCTAAAAAACAGATTATATTTTGCTATTTAATTTACCATTATTTAATTCTTTGGATTTATTAATATAAATATTAATACTAAATAAACAAAAAGTTCATATAAATTGTTATTTTTGGATGATTATTTACTTTAATCTTTGCAGTATTTTATTTTTAATTTGGTCTCTTTTTCCAGGAAGAAGAAGCATCCATTTTGTCTTTTTCCAGAAATAAGATTTACCCTTATCTAGAAAAGGATTTTTATTATATAAAAGTTGATGTTGATCGCTCAATCATTTATATTTTAACATTTAAAATGTTAATACATAAATAAAATTTATGCATTTTTATTTTAAATTTATTAATTTTAATAAGCATTTTTAAAAAGAAAGAGTAGATTAAATTATAATTTTAATTTAAAAAAATAACAATTTTAATATATAATAAAACATATATAGAAAAATAAGCAACATACTAATAGTTAAAAAATATAATTTATAATTTTTCAAATTATAAAAATATTAAATTGAAAAATATAAATTTTCATAAAATAAAGTTATAGGCATTATAAGATTTGGCAAAGTCGAATTCTAAAAAAGACATTGTTTTTAATAAAGACCTTAATTTTAGCACACCAGCTATGAAACTCTACACACATTAATTTAATTATGATGACTTTCTAAGCTAATATTATTGATTGTTTAATTGTGAATTAATTTATCATCTTAGCTTTGCTTATTATTTGAATATTAATTTTACATTAATGTTTAATAGTACTATTTAAACCTCCAAGTGAATTGATTAATTTTATTTAAAATTTATAGAAAAATACATTAATATTCTCATTGAAAACTTCATTAATATTCAAGACTCAAGCAAATTACATTTCTTTGCCCTTTTTATCGTTGATAATTCAGTTTTTTAATTTGGAAGTTACCTGAAGTTTAATTGTCGTTAAATTGCTTTAAACTATATAAACATTCAGAGGTACAGCATAATATCATATAAGGAACTCAAATGTTCAATGATTAATATCGGTATGTTAAGAATAACTAACAGCAGAGAAGATTAGCCTATTTTATTTGAGAAGAAGAGTGAATGCAGTTGCTTATACTAGGTGAGGAAGTAAATGCAAAAATATGAATCACAAAAACAAAATAGATTTGTGAAAAATAAAATATTAAGTGATGACCAGATACTCGAAAATTAATATTATACTTTAAGCATGTTATGATTTGACAGAGCTATTGAGATATTTGTTCCGTGATTGTCTGGAACATCACAAAGTTTAAATGAAGGAATGGGTGGTAATATGATGATAAAAGCAGTAATTAATCAGAGATATTATGAAAATTTTAAAGATATTCTAGAAGTTAAAGTCAGAATTTAATCAATATCAAAGATTGATAAAGGGGAAAAAGAGTGTTAAGAATAAAGATGTCGAAAATATTATTGATTTTTATAACTTGATTTTTTTATTATAAAATTATAAAAAATATTTCTTAAGCATATAAAGAACTAAATGATAGTGTTATCCAGTATTATAATTATAGCTTTAAAACTAATCTAAAAGTATAATATTGTTATCTTTAATTTAATCGTAAATACAAAATTAAGAACCTTGAAAATTTAATTTGATAATATTATTTTTAGACAAGCAGGATAGCAATAATTAAGATTTAATTTCAAATAAAAATAATAATAGAGAAATCATTAATATTGTAAACAATAATAATAATAATAATAATAATAATTAGATCATATTGAGGTCTCTGGGGACCCCCGATCTCATATATGTTTAATATATATAAGGGTCAAGCCCTTTCAATTAATTCCCAAATCTTTTGTCTCATAAGTTTTTGGGTTCTTTTTAGATTAATTCTGCTCTCTTTCAATTCCTTCTCAATTTCTGTTGTGGTGTCAGGGTTGCAGTCGAATTTGCTTCTTTCTAATACAAAGGCAATAATTCTTGTTACCATTCTTGATAAGTAAAATCTGAGCTCAGTTAAATCAATATTAATATGTGGCAAATGTTTCCAATTTGCTTCGAAATCTTACGAGCATTTACATTTGATTGGTTTGCCAAAAGCCTTAGCTTAATTCTGGATCATTACCGCTAGTGAGTTGGGTAGATATTTTGCTAGCATTTTTGCTCTGTAATACAGTTGTTTGTAGGTGAGAATTATAGGTCTGTATTGTGCATTCGAGAACAAACTGATTGTTTGCCAAGTCATTTCGTATTTTCTGATCCAGTCATCAAAGATGAATTTAAAATTTGAGAACTACATGTCGTATTTTTCTTTTATTGATGATATAATGAGTAAATCTGTTAGGAAGGGGGAGTAGTCAAATAGTTTAAGTCTATTTGGGTAGAAGACTCTTAGAAAAGAATCTCATCTTTAAATAAAAGCTGCTGCTCCTTTCTTGTATAGATCTATCATTTCTTAGATATTGGTTGGTTTGGCTGATGCTAAAATAGGTGAAAGTTTTGTTTAGACCCTTGAGAATATGTATTGCTGATAAATTCTCTGATATAGGTAGTCGTCTCCTTTAAACCTATTTAGGTAAGAAGTCTTTTGTTCACTGTGGACATCTTGGATTACTTATTCGAAGATTTTTATAGGATGTTGACTTATATTTAAGCCCAAGTATCTAAATTTCTTCTTGAAAGATGATAGGTTGGCAAAGTCAAATTTTTATGCGCTAATGTCGCACATTTCTCGTCATTTATTATCAGTACGTAGTCTTTGAAGTGGTCTATGATTTTTTGTTTCAGATCGTCTATGTTGTCTCCTGGGTCAAATTTAAAGGCTATGTCGTCTGCATAGACTTCAATTTTCTTTCTTATTTTATAGTTGTATCTAACTTCAAACGATCTAATTGCGTTATCCAGTAGGAGTACAAAGAATAAGGGTGAGGTTTTTCCCCCTTGAGATACTCCTCTGCTGATTGATATCTTTGTGTTTTACCAATGTAGGTTGTAAGGTTGTATTAGATGTGAAGCTGTTATCAGCATTATATCCCATATGTCTACCTCTGGGTCAGTATGTGTTTGACCTAAGAATTCTGGTCTTAACATCTCAGAATTCTGATCAGATTTCTGTTCTTAGTTTTTGGTCGTGACGTATTCAGTACTAAATAGGTCTGGTACAGGAGGTAAGTTTTCCTAGGCTTTTTGGGTGTACGAGTCATCTGAGTCTTATTTGAATTAATCGAAGTGATTTTCAAATGCTTCATATTCAAGGTCCCAGATGTCGACTCCCTCACTTTCTGAATCTAAGTATATGTCAAATTCGGGGATGCTAAAGTGTTAAGCTCCTCTCATGACTGCAGTGAGGGTGGTCATGTGTGACCTCGTTTTCTCTTAAATTCTTATTTAATTGCTGAATTATTGTAAACAATAATATTTTTTAAAGCAGAGATAAAGGTCACTTCCTTTTTTATTTACCAAGATTATTTTTTAATTATTATATTATGCAAATTAATTAATTCTATCTCTTAATGATAAGAGCAGATTGTTAATCCTAATATTTTAAAACTAATTTAATTCAATACTAGTCTATTAATTACATTCTAAAAGTAGATTTTATTATCCTTACTAACTTATGCCATAATTTATTAAAGCATTTAAAATTATTTAAAAATACCCTTATTTAATTAAAAAATCATTCTCTTAATATTGAATTTTATATAAATTTCAAAAAAAACTCTTATAAGGTTCATTCAATTAAAAGTTGCTCCCTTTTTACTATTCTTTATCTTAAAAAATTTATATCATTTTTTAGGCATAGTTTTTTTATAAGCAAACTTGTTGCAAAACATAATGTTAGGGTCATTCATAAAACTATTTAAGGCTTAACTCAAAAAATGAAATAAAAAATATGTAAAATAAGATTAGAAAATTAAGTCACTTTTTATGTAAAAAAGCATAGCTAGTAATTTACTAATATATATATTTGAATTTTTAAACAAACACATATAATTTTAATTCTTATAGTTAGTAAAAAGTAGAGAGTTCAACTTGAAATAAATAATGTGAAAGGTTAGAAAATAATGATCCCATGAGAATAAAATTAAGGTTACTGTTCAATCTTCTTTCCTTTCTAAGATTTTGAAAATAATTTTTTTCTGATTGCTAGCATCATTACTAAGTGGATAAAAATTTTTATTTCTTTAAAAAAGAACAATCAAGATTAAACTAAAAGTTTGATGCTAATTATTTAGGAAAGATTTGTTGATTTTATTTGGAAAATTTTTTTAAGTTCATAATTCGAAGTTTTTTTAATAATTTATTATCATTTATAAATACTCAAGCTTTAATAATATCAAATCTATTAAGGAAAGTACAATAATAACTATGTTGAAAAGAATTATATTTATTTATAATTTATATAAAATAATGTAAAAAATAGGATAAAAAAATATGAAATAAATACAAGAGTATACAAATATGATTGAAAATGAAAGAAATTAAAAATAAGAGAAGATGATATTTTGTTAATTTCTTAAGAGAATTGAAGATAATTTAGGGCAATGAATATACCTCAAAAATCATCACCAATTTTTCATCGCTTGCTCTTCTCTGAAACGTAGATACCATCTTGGAACTTTCAGTTATCCTTTTCTCTGATATAACAAACTTGGGAAGATTTGAGAGCAGCCGAGGGAAACTTTCTGGATGTCAATTTATTCTATGATGAGCTCGTCCTTAAGGTCTGGGTTGATTTTGACTGAGCTGCCTGGGAGCAAATCAATTTTCTTGGCTTGCTTTCCTCCAAGGAAGTTCTTGACCTCAAAGGATCTGCCATCCTTGGGAATAACGTCGTTGATGGGGAAATGAGGAAGTACTATTCTCACCTTATATCTGTAACCCTACACTCATCATTAAAAGGAAAGCTCATTCGCTAAACGATAATCTCTAAGCCAACTCCGCTTCAACTAAGTGAAATTCTTGAGATGCAGAAATGGAATTCGTTACAGTTAGTGTGCTTATCACAGAGTCCACCAAGGTTCATTTTACCGCAGGCCTTCACAGAAGTAGCTGGTTGTTTTTAAGCATCTGATTGAGGATCAGCGTGGATGCAGTACTTGAACTAATTTCCCTTTTAGCTAGTTTGGCAGGCAGCTTCATTGTACTTAAGTAGGGGACCAACACCAAATGTTTGCTCGTTTACCTCTGAAGGGATGTTTGATGGTGAAATTAACAATGGCAAAGTCGACTTCTGCGAGTGAGATAATAAACTTCTTTATTTATAAAGGGATACTAATCAATATTTAATTACAATAAAACAGAAAGAATGCTAATAGATTCAAAAATATATAAAATAACTTAATTTATTTTCTTTGATAATATTTTTTACATTCTTTTATACTAAACTATATTTCATCTTTAATTGCATTACAAATGACTCCATAGTTATAGCATAAATTAAGATAAAATAGATTTAATTTTTTTAAATTAGGAAATATTATATTTTTAATTGAATTTAATTTATTTGATAAATAATTAAATGCAGCTAAATTCTATACACATTATTATGAAGCACCAATAGAGTAAAATTGGACAAGTTATATAATGATTTATGCTTCAACATGATAAATTAAATAATTAATTGAAAAGATTTTAAACTACCTCAAGCAAAAATATGAATAAGATTGATTCGCTCCCACACATGAGATTAATATTGTTTTACAACTATATAATTAAAAACAATACTTTTTTCAGAGCTGGTGGCGAATGACAACTGTAAGCTTTTTATTCAAATATAATAAAAATAGTTGAAAATAAACTTCTACAATACCAAGCTTGAAATTGGAAAATAATCAACTCTTTAGAAAGTTTATCCTCTTTTTATATTTTAACTTGTTTCATTTTAAAAAAAATTATTATTTAACATATGATTTGGAAAGTATTAAATGGGGAAATGTTATTTGAAATTCGCTTAAATCATTTTTAAAATGAGAATAAAGATTGATGATTAAATTTAACTTCAATTGTTTGAAATTCAAAATTAAAGTGATCAAATCCAATTAATGATCATTTTGTCATTATATACCAAAGTAGTCGAGTGAAGTGTTTATATCTTAGATTATAATTCACCAAATCGATTTCAATTTCTAAGCTGTATAAATGAAATCGACTATCAGTTGAAAAGTAATGTGTTTCTAATCGTTTTACAGATTGTAATTTAACAATCCTTCAGTTCATCATCGATAAACATCTAGTATTGATATTTACTCACACTTATTCCTAATTCTTTTTGTATTAGAGTATACTTAATCATTTAAATAAAGTAAATTATGTATATATCTTAGAATTAGTGAAAGTATTAAGAGTTTCGAGTATGGTTATTTTATTATTTTACAAATCATAGAAGAAAGTATTTATAAATAAAGATACAATAAAATAATTTACATAAAAGTACTAAAAAAAATTAATAATTTAAGGATATATAAAAAATGAAAAATGTATTAAAGATGGTTAATATTAATTAATATCTCTTAGCTTAGTTCTCAATAAATTAAATGGAATTAATCTAGTAAATTTTTATCTAAAAAATATATCTAACAAATAGCATGGATGTAAAATCATTGAATATTGCAAAAATAATAAAATTAAATTTCATTGAATACAAAAAACTCAAACTTTTAGAATGTGCATTTCTATACAAAATAAAGCATACGAGAAACAAAAGCTGTTTTAGAATTTATATTTGTAATTTTTGAATATCAAATTTAATTAAGAACTGTAAAATTAAAATATAAATTAGGGCTGCTTAAAATAATTAAATTTCTTAATATATTAAGTTAAAATTTTTGAGAGTAAGAGAATTTTTATAAATCGAGATTAATGTTTAATTAAGTTATATACTATTTTATAATAAAATGAAATACGGGAGAATTTAAATATTTCAGAGAAGTAATATAAAAATATTTTACAATGTATTATATAAAAAAGACTAACATTAGTAAGATTCCGAAGAGGTCTGCGAAAACAGTAATCAGCAGAATTCCGAATAGGCTATTGAGATATAATCCGTCATACGCATCATTTCCCTTAGTTACGATTCTTAATACATTTGCAATAAGGTTTTAGAAACCCCATTTCTAATTAAATCTCAATTATATATAATAAAATTTTTATGCAATTTATAAAAAATTAATTATTAGTAAACTGAATTTTTTGAAATAAGCAGAAAGATAAAAATAATTAAAAATATAATCTGAAATTACTTATTTATATATAGTTAGTTAATCATAACTTGAACATTGACAGGTCACTTTTTCTCTCTTTTCATTCTGTCTGATTCATTTCCCAGGAAAACCCATCTGTGCCTTCTATTGATAAAAGTCCCGAATATATCCAGCAACCACCCATAGGACTTAACTTTTCTATCATTTCGTAGATTTGAACTGGCTTTTGAGATGTTTTTCTTTTGTAATCTAGAATTCTGTTTTTGACTCTTTATTGATTGAACCGCTCTTCTAAGTATTTAATATCTTCCTTGACTCCGATAATGCATTCTTCCACGCAATGCGAAAAATATCTTCCAATCCCATGAATTAGTGTCTCTCCGTTATCTGTCTTGAACCACTCCAAATAAGTAGCAATTTTGTATCCTCTCCCCTCTAAAAATTTCTCACACATTTACCTTTTAGCATTTGTAGTCCATAAAAAGAAAAAGCCTCTTTCCTATTTTAGCTCAAAAGGCATTGACAATATTTGTTCCTCCGACATGGTGTTGTATGGTAGATTAAGGCAGGTGTCAGGATGAGGTGGATCACACATCACTACGTCAAATAATCTTCCCCCGTTTAGTTGCTAGATTAAGTTTCTTAGCTCCCACCAAATATCATGAATTTGGACATCTCCTTATATCCCATGATAAATTGCATCGTTGTGATCTTTAGCTCTTTGATGTTTGTTAAGATCTTTTCTATATTTGAATCTCTTATTACAGCTGCACATGTGTTTTTAGTTCGAGATTTTGATCATCTTCTGTTTCTAATGTTTTCTTGAGACATGCTTGTAAACATTATATATCGACAGATTTGTACTTTTTCACGCAGTTTTTGTAGTATGGGCATTTGAAGTTCCCCTCTCTATCTTTGACATTTAAGGGTTGATCTTTGGTTCATTTTCAGTATTCGCAAAACTATTTGTAAAATAAAATTTTCATTAGTTTATTTATAATTATCTACTTATAATTTATATATTCAAAATCTAAATGTCAGTTGGCGCCAAAAAAAATGTCAGATCGCGCTCTAAAAATTAAAAAGTTTGATCTTTTTATAATGATTTTGCTTGCTTATTAATTAAAATCGTGGTTTATATTAATTTATACTTTATAATTATATGAAATTACAATTTGTTTAATTAAGTCAAAAGATACTATCATTAAACAAAATTATAAATTAAATTTAATAAACAAAATGTATTGTTTAAATTTTTTTTTTCAGAATTAAAGTTGTAAGCTTATTGTTAGTTTTTATTTATTTGTAAATAAAATATATATATTATTAAATTTAAAAATTAAACGAAATTAATTCAATCAAACTTGTTCACAATCTTTCTCCTTTAAAATATACTATGAACAAAATTTAATTTTAATTATAATTTTCTGCCCCAATATCTTCCCCATTTTTTTCTTTAGTTATAGTAATGTGGTATCAAGTTTAATAATGATTTACTTTTTTTCAAATAGGGGTCAAATTTATATATTTAAGTGATTAAGTTAGAGCATTGCTAAAAGCCCCTGAAATCCAGTCTATATTGACCTTTAGTATCTCATTGCCAATCATTTTTAAGTACGATTTTTTTTTGAAGGAGGGGTCTTAAATGTTAATTTTCTTTTTGACGATTGAAAAAAAATTTTCTATTGGGGCCTTCTCAAAATGATAAGGGCCTAAATAAAGAATGTTAAGTTAGAGCTGTCTTATTTTTCTTAAAATTTGCTTATTTCTATGATACGTGGCATTATCTAGCATAAGCACCACTTTACTTCTCCAATTTGGTAAACTATTGTCAAGCTTTAAGCATAAGTTCAGTATAAAATAGTAAATACTCAGTGTATTAGTTCTCCCAATGTTAAGTTAGAAATATACTTCTCCATTAGTTGATATTGCAGCTATCAAATTTACCTTATTTACCCTTTTTAATTAATCTGAATAGTTTTTAACTCCTACGAAGCCCCAAGACTTATAGGCAATATAATTTGCCTAAATGCTGCTTTCATCAATATTTATTATAATTTTTCCTTCATAAAGATAATCTACATATTTTTTAGCAGCAAAGTGACGAGCTAATATGCAAGATATGTTATTTGTTCTTAAATCTAGACTGTATAGTTTCTTAAATGAAAAAAATTTCGTCTATTTTAAAGTTTATCTAATTTTACTTAGAGTAACACTTATTCCTAATTTCTGAAACATTAATTCTTTAATTTATTTCACTGACTTTATTATATTAGCCTTTCCTAGCTCATCTTAGATAAAATTGCAAATTAAGTTTTATTCCTTTTATTAATTAGTCGCCCTAAAGCTTTCATTTTTATAAGTAGGGTTTTATTATTGTTTTATTATATTATCCAATTAGTATCAACTTATCTTGAATCGGTTAAGTATTTAAGCTTTAGTACACAGTCTTTCATTTAAAAGATTGATTATACTTTAGAGTTACTATTATTTCGTCTTGATTGTTTTAGAGTTTCAAACCTATAGCTAATTCTTGATATGAGTGGATTTTTATTCTGTATTTTTATTTAGATTCAAGGTTTTAAGATGATAGCTCTCAGAAACTTTGCTCACGAAGTTTAAATCTAAAAAGTCTTAAGCTTCTTTTAATAGCACTTCCTAATTAATTCCTGTAAATTGTTGAATTCTCTGAAATTATAAATGACAGGCTAATGCTTTTGTAATACAGACTCTGTTTTCTTATTATAAATTTATTTATTCATAATTTGGTCTTGCTAATAAAGATTTTGCTTCGTTTCAAGAGTCAAAAATTATAATCTTTGGAGATTCTAAACTCATCTTTAGCAATGCTTAATTTTCTAGTTCTTATATTGTTTGATTTGAGACTTCGAATGTTTCAATTAGACAAATTTCTTAACTAGGCAACATTATTAATTGAGTTGTTTCCATTTTATAAGTTTCGTCTTAATCGGAAGAATCATTTTTTCTTTATAAGTTTTATTCGAAATGTATTTTCTTCTTCAGATGAAGATTCAAAGTCATTACTATAGTAATGTCTAATATCTTTTTGTTTTAGCAATTTTTTCATAATTTTTATCTTAGTGTTTTTGTTAAGTTATTAAAGTCTTTGATAAAGTTATTCTCTTAAATAGAATTTATTCTTTCAAGAGTTAATTAATTTTATTAGTACTTAAATTCTTAAAATAGAATATTTTGAAAATAATTTAAATTAAGGTTATTCTCTTCAAATCTCATATAAGTAACTAATATCAGAACTATTGTGAGAAATGGAAAGCAATTTATAACAAGTTAATATTCACTAATTAAAAGAAAAGATTGGGAGTAAGAAAGAGCTGTATGATTTTTTAACTCAGGAATGTGCTGCTTATTTACCTAAATTAAATTGCACTAATGTATACTTCTTCAGAGATATAATCGATGGAAAGAAAGAAGTAAGACTATTTAAGTTTATAGTTATAGTACTTAAAACGTAACAATGTTGTGCTTTCGGCAATTCCTCAGATAGAAGGATTAACTTGTGATGATTTTTTAGCATTTACAGAAGGCAGACCTGAGTTACTTTACTTAAATATTTGCCAAGCCAATGTAACTGGCTCCATCTTGACAAAAGATGGCTTTGCGATCTTTTGCTATCTCTTGACTAGGAAGGGGTGTTATAAATGATATAAGATGCCAAATTAAAACGACGAGAAAAACTAGACTTGTCATAAAACATGATTGTCCATATGAAGCCAGAGTTTGCAAGTGCGCTCCAAAATAGTCTCAATTTCAGTGGTAAGCAAATTTATTTGAATATTATTTCATAGTGCATAAGGATAGATCAGCTTACCTGATGAAATAGAGTGCCAAGCGTAAATCAAGACAGCAGCCTGATGAAGAAATGAAAGGAAATGATATTTAAAATTTACCATCCAAAAGGAAGTATTTAGATGAAAATAAAAGAATTAAGGATGAAGTCAATCAGATGAAAGATGAAATTGGTGACTTGATCAACTGCAAGAATTTAGTAATGCAACTTCATGACTAAGGGATAATAGACGGACAAGGCAAACCTTAAAACATTGAAGGTTCATAGCAGAACAACGATTTTATGATTTGACTTGATTAACATAACTTAATTTAATTCAAGATTTTTATCTCTAACATAAAAACTATAACAAACTCTAGTACAAAAACTAATACTTATATTTAATGAAAATAATTAAGCTTGTTATTACTTGAGAAATAACGAACTTTTTAAAACAAAAAAAATGAATTAGCTTATTTATAATTTAATAAGGTAATTAGTGTAGTTGTTAATATATTGATAATATTTATCACAACTTTATACCTATAAAAAATAGCTTTCTTAGCCTCAATAGTTAAAATAATAGGTTTGAAATTTGTTCAATAAAATACTTTAACAATTTATTCAAGAATCATACATTTCGAGTTGAATTGCCTGAAAACTTACTTTATATAAATAGGGTTGTTATATTAGTAGTTATTATTAATACAGTGAAGGGTCTTATTTTAATATTTTTTTAAGAAAGTAAAAAAGAATTGTGAAAATTAAAAGCATTTTAAATAATGAATTAAATAATATAAGAGTTTGTAATACTTTGTTAGAGTTTGTTATAGTTGTTATAGTTTGCTAGACTTTTTATAATTTTTAAAGCGCTATTTTTAGTAACTAATTTAATAATAGTAATTTGAGTAAAACCATCTTAAGGCAAATATGGATCGAATGATAAGGATTCTAGAATGTAAAAGTACAAGCTCAAGAATAGACTGCTAATAATAATAGAACCTTAAAATAGCAACCCCAACTACTATTTAAGCAAGTCAGGATATAAACAAATATCAATTAAGAATGAGTAAAAAATTAAGCACAAAAAAAACTTAAAAAGCCCAAACCCCTTAAACTAAAATTTCTGATTAGGAACTTTCAGATTACACTGCTGAACTTTTTGATGATGATTAACTTAAGGAGCTAAAACAAGAGGAATAGAGGACCAAGATTATGAAGTATTTAAAATAGTAAGGCATATTAGGAAAGAAAACTTATAAAGATGTGAAAGTTTAATTGCAAAAGAAATTTCACAAGGATGAATTGTAGCATCATCGAAACTGGCTCATAACTACTTTAAATTCCAGAAAAAGCGAAAGTAAGTGATCCACTCCTGGAAAATAAGTTCTTACAAAATAACAATAAAATTAATAAGATGAAAAAGCCAGTTAAATAAATAAACTCAAGCCCATTAGCATCAGCAGCGATTAAGGAAGTATTAATTCATAAGAACTACCACAAAGTGAATAATAAATTCACTCTGCCTTATAATCATTAAACTCATAATAGCTTAAGACTGACACTGAGGAATTTCAAAGTAAATCCAATACAACATTTCCTGAATTAAATCAAATAGAGGAAATTGTAAACTTCTAGTTTCAAGGATTAACTTAATAAGCTTTGAATGACATGAGATGGAAGTTGATAGCCCAAATGCCAGAAATTCTATAAGAGCAACTTAATGAAAAATTTGACTAAAAACTCTAACTTAACAATGAATTAATATCAAACCTATAAAATAAGTTCGATGGGATTGACACTGAAATGTTCTAGCAGCTGATTTAAGATGGAAAAGACGAAATTTAAAACGCCTTTTAGGTACTTGTTAAGGATATAAAAGAGTTATCTCCAACAATTGGAATTGCATCATAAGAATCTTTAGCAAATTAGGTTAAAAGGTTTACATAGCTTTATCAAACCCTAAAGCAACTTATTGATGAAAATTATAACTAATTTAACCTCTTAAGAGAATAGTAGAAGTAATTTGAAAATCATATTTCTTCACAATTACAAGAAAACGAAGAAAAATAAAAAGGTAAGCCAACAAATTCCAAAATCATTTTGGATTAAGTGAATACAATATGTAATGACCTTTAAAACAAGCTCGATAGCAATTTTGAAATTTTAAGTAACAATTTTAAACAAGTAAATAGTAGAGTAACTTGTCTTGAAAAAGCTGACTTAAAAAAGAATATTGGATAAATTAATAATTTAAGCAATTAAAATGAAATTTCATAATAACTAATTCAAACTGCAGCTCAGTAAAGTATCAATAACATCAAACAAAAGACAGAATCAGATTTATAAGCAACTATATAAAGATTCAACTCATAAAACAACTCAGTCAAGTTTGTTTTAATCAATGGGAAGTAATTTGTTTATGACAATATAGGGAAGAAATTTATTTCAATTTAAGAAAATAACTAAATATGATTTCTACTTTAAAGGTATAACTAATTTACTCAGTTATTTTAATTTACGTAATGATTTTCATGAGACTTTAACTTTAACATACTATGGGGTTTTGGGATTCAATTACAATTTTCATAAGAGAAAATTGATACAGTTTACTAATAATTAATTTGTTATAAATTGCATTCAAATTTTATTATATATAATTGAGATTTAATTAAAAATGGGGTTTCTAAAACCTTATTGCAAATGTATTAAGAATCGAAACTAAGGGAAATGATGCGTATGACGGATTATATCTCAATAGCCTATTCGGAATTCTGCTGATTACTGTTTTCGCAGACCTCTTCGGAATCTTACTAATGTTAGTCTTTTTTATATAATACATTGTAAAATATTTTTATATCACTTCTCTGAAATATTTAAATTCTCCCGTATTTCATTTTATTAAAGACTAGTATATAACTTAATTAAACATTAATCTCGATTTATAAAAAATTCACTTACTCTCAAAAAAATTAATTTAATAAATTTAGAAATTTAATTATAATTGTCAAAAATTAGATTATAAATTAGGTATGCTTTGAATAAAGTATATTTTAAGATTTTATTTATCATTAATTAATTTTAATTAAATAATTCAATGATATACAAAATTAGAGTTTATACTACTTTTTTAGTTATATCTCTTTTATGTTTCACTTATAATCTCACTTATTTTTTTAATTTTCTATTTATTATTATTATTATATTAACTTTATGACAGTTTTTATTTAATTGATGTTTATAAATTTACATAGATTTGATTGCTTTGTTGTTGCTTTATATTTTTATAATTGATAGTTTTTGATTTTATAGCAAATATTTCTGTTACTCATATCTGTTTTTTATTAAATTAATTAAAAAATTTTGCCTTAAATTAATATTTATATAATTAGCATTGGTAGTAGAATTTTAATTTATATTTAAATTTAATAGAAATTTAATTCATTTACTAATACGTTACTTCATTAAATAAGAGAGTCACTCCTTTATTTCATCATCAACTTGATAAAAATACATCAAAAGAAAAAATCATTTTAGCATTAGTAGTGCCTCCTTTAACTACCTCCAATTCTGTACAAACTTTCTGAACTACATCTCTTTGGTTGTTTATGAATATTAGTTATTGGTAATTTTAATGCATGATAATAAGAATCTTGCTATTTAAAGATTTATTATTAATAATAGGAAATCAATAAATTTGATTATAATCTTAATAAATTAAAAGTATTCGTAAAGATCAAACGCAGGTGGAAGTACAGCACTCACATAAAATGTAAGTTACAAAAATTATGTCTTAAAGTATTTTTATATTGTGGTCCAACTGGTGAGAGACTACTGGTGCTTCACAGGGACACACAGAGAGGGGAAGAAAAAACTGTAATAAAGCTTGAATATGAAGACTTGACGATGATGAAGAAGAAGAAGACAGGATGTTTTTTTAGATAAATTCATTTTGGACTATAATAAAAAGTATTTGTATAATCATTAATTAGTTATTAATTCACAATATTTTTCATATTATAAATCATGAATACTCGCTTAAAGTGTTTTACACGTTATACTCTTAAAGGGCTTATTAATTTAAGGGATCTTGTCTTAAAATAAAATTCATTATTTATGGTATTCTTTTGATAAGAATATTCTTATTTAAATAATTGTATATAAGTTTAAAAATAAAACCTATCTATTTTTCAGCAAAATTTAGTTTTATTTATATAAAATGTATAATTTTAATTTGTTACAACACATAATACTTAAGTTGAATTGAAAATAATACAAGAGTTAAAATTCTTAATATACTTTGAATGCCAAATAAAGTTTATCATAAAATAATAATAATTATATAAACTGTTAAGTTTCAGTATTTTAAAATGAATATCCTCAAATATTATGTTTATAACCCATTTTATTAAACATAAAATATCTAGATACTAGAGAATATTATGATCCTAACCACTACTTAAATTTTGATGCCTAAAAATCTCATGATTAACCTATGAATAAAATGAGTAACAATAATTCCAATTTTAATAAAAAGAGTTTTCTATTCATATAAAAAATTCTAAATTTTAAACTAAATGATTGAAAAAGCGTGATTGGAAATACACTATTTTTTAATATTTTTCTATGCTTTTAAAGCAAATATTTTAAGATAAGAAATTAAGATATAAAAATTGAAGTTAAACAATTTAGTTTTTTTCTATCTGAATATTGTTATTTTAGGAATATTATGGTTAAATTTTCAAGGATAGGAGGGAAAGAAAAGGAAACGAGGGAAAGAAAAGGAAACGAGGGAAATAAGTAGGATATAGTAATGATTGATGATTAGGATAGTGGGAGATTTTGCGAAGAAGCCGATGTAGAACAAAGTATAAAGGAATGCAATTTCAACAAAGCTATTGGCCCTGATGGATTCGATGGGAAAATGATGAGCAAAGAGAGATCCATAACAAAGACAGCGAGCAAGAAAATAACACAATGGCTGAACGAAGGAGAAGTCTCACAGTACATAAAAGAAGGGAGACTAATTCTGTTAAGCAAAAGCTAGCAAGAACTATACCCAGAGGTCAGCAATACAAGACCAATAGTGGTGAACTCACATCTGGGAAAAATAGTAGAGAAAGTAATAATAAACAAAATCATCGAAGGGAAAAATGAGCTCTTAAAGACTGAGAATTATCAAAATGGCTTAAAAGAAAATAAAAGCACTCTCATAAACTTGATCAGGATGCAGGAGCATATAAAAAATTCAAGGAGAAAGAGTAAGCAAAAAGAGACTTACCTATTGGTTGATCTACAAATAGCTTTTGACTCTCTGTCTGGAAAGACAAATTGATGAAGATCCTGAAAGATAGAATAATAAGTTAAAAAGACGCGAAGTGCGTAAAACTAATAGAACAGCTATACACAAACCCCAAAATCTTTTAAGAGGGGGAAGGGATAGCAACTGAACAGGGAGTAGCATAAGCAGTAGATTATCACCAATGCTATTCAACATATATCTCTAAGACGCATTATTCTCACAATAGGAACTAATGTCACTGATAAAACAAGGAAAACTGATAGCGTTTGCGGATGACTTACTTGTGAATGTTAAAGACTCTCAGCAATTCAAAAGAGTGATAAGCAGCTTCAAGGAAATTGAAAAGACTCTTAATCTAAGACCATAAACCAAGAAAAAAGTTTTTATGATTGACGCAAAGAACTTTGAGAGAGAATTCCAAATTGAAGGAATAAAAAAAGTTCAGGAGACAAAATACTTGGGACTAAATATTAACCTGAACACAAGAGAGTTACTGAAGAAAATATGGAATGAAGTAAAGAGAAAGACATAAATATACTAGAGGCTAACTAGCTCAAGCAACCCTACAGTAAGTGATACGATCATGACAGCTCAAATTCTGTCTGTAATGATTTACAAGTACACTCCACTAATAGCATCAAAATTCGTGAAAATTGAAAACATTGAGAAGATGGACCTTTAATTGAAAAGAAAAGCGTTCAGAACATCCAGGGACATCACAAATGTGATATTGAGAAACGTAACAAAGCTTAAAGAAACGAATACAAGTGAAATTATCAGAGAGTTGGTTCTGAAGAACAAGAAGAAGATAAACCTAAAGATCGACCAATTCATCAAACCAAAGAAAGTGAACGAGGAAATTAAAAAGCAGGAGAATGATTTAAGATAAAGGAACAAAATATTCATAACAAAGAAAGTCATCGACACTATGATGGCAATCAGCCTAGGCAGAACACTAGCAAACTATGGAATGCAGCAACACTGCATCGTTCACAAAGTATGTGTATATGCGAATCACATGTAGGCATGCAATCTAATAAACACGGCAGGGGACCCAAATATATTCTCTAAACAAATAAGGGATAAAAGAATAGTTGACATGAACAAACCTCAATAGATCGAGATAATTGCAAACATGGTCTGGTTAGACGATAGAATCAGGAAGCTAGAGACACACGAATACTACTAACCAATAAAAAAAATCTTCAGAGTATCATATGTCAAAAAGAAAAACCAAGACTTTGAAAAATTGAAACTAAACATATGCAAAGAAATTTGATAATCTAAGTGAAAGAAAGAGCAGTAAAGCTTAATAATACAAATCAGAGAGTTATTGAACTGCAGCTAATTTACAGTTAGTGTTTATTTCCTATTATTTAATTTACCTAAAGTTACTGAATATTATTATTTTATTCAACTTTTTTAAAAATGTATTCTAAATAAAACTCTTTGATATAATTTTAATATAAATTTTTTAATTTAAAATTTCTATTTCTAATTTTAATCATGCTAAATAAAGTAATTATTCCTCAAATACCATTTTAATTTATATTTTGATATAATTAATAAGACAATTATTCTAATACAGAAATTTGCAAATGAGAGATTTACACAAAACTATTATCCTTTATAATTATGTAAAGATGCTGAAAACTGCAATATACTTATTTTTATTTTAATAATCTACTGTTATTTTAATTGTAATCTTCGATAGTTAATTTATACTGTAAGAAACATCAAGTAGAGCATAAATTGAAAAAAATAATGAGGTAATAAATTAAGAGTCATTAAAAATTTTAATTTAAGTTTAATTGAAGTAAATCCTGAGATTTAAAGTTAATGCAGCTTATGCTGATGTATGTAAATTACTGTCTTAATAAAGAAAGCATTTTATTTTTAAGATAATAACAACTTTTTTTAATTTTTTAATCATTTTAAAGTTTTGTTATTTTAAGGACTATTTATGTAAAATTTAAATTATGTTATGCCTAATATTGCATCATAATTTATGCACAAATTATGTAAAAAAATAATATATTGATGATATATTATTTTCAATCTTTTTTCTATTGCTAAACTGATAAATAGTGAAGGTAAGTAATTTAATAACAACTTGTCTATTAATTATTAATTAATTAATTAATTAATTCATTCATTGTGGAGTATTATTTTAACCATATCTAAAAATAATTAGATTTTTACATGTGTCACATTACTTTTTGTATTTATCTTTAGTTGTTTATATGCTTTTAAATATCATTTACCTATCGTTATAATTTATGAAATAGATTAATTGATATAAGTATGTAAAATAGATATATGATTTTTAATTTTTAAATCATTTTTAAATTATAAATAACCCGCATATTCTTGTGAATACTTAATTAACCTTTAACTCATTGCCTAATTTTTTTATATTTAAAATCAGACATAAAATTATTTAAAAAGCTGTTAATTCAGAAACTTATTGCTAGTTTGACATAAAACAATCAGCACCCTAAAATCATTTGTATGTGACAGTTTCTTGTGAATATTTAAAAAAATTAAAATCATAATTTGTTTCTTGAAAAAATAAATGCCATTAACATTTGCTGTGAAAATTACTTGAAAAAGGATTTTTAAGATCATGAGTCCTTTGCATTATACATGCGGCATTTATGGCACTAGTAATGATTTCTGGAACTATATGTTTGGTGGTGCTAAGTTAGCAGTCATCGAAATCCCCAGCTTAATCATATAATAACTTTATTTCTTCTTTCTAGGAATATTATAAATAACAGTATTGCAAACAATATAAGCGAGCTTAATTGCGGTATTGACACTACCCAAGCTGTTCAAAAAAGGATTAGAAGTGCAGTGTTAGCACGAATAAAGTGTCCTATTTTACTTTAAGATAATTAACCAGGCTTTCAGATGCAATTGCGTTATAACTTTTGAAAAAGTCGAATTTTTTACCAGTAAAAGATGCGCTTTTTTTCCCAATTCCAGTTAAAATTCCCCCTTATTTTATATTGAAGTAGCCTAGCCTATTCCTATTATTACACATTTAATTACTTTCAATGGAGTTTACCAGTTTCCATTAAGCAGGATAGAATTTCATGAAGTATCCCATAATTTATTCAAGGTTTGCTGTCATACATCCAATGTAGTCTAAATTTATTCTAGTATCTTACAGCTACTCAATGACTTATTGGTATCTTTTATAAATAATCAGGCTTATTGGTTATAGCTGAATTATTTTTATCCATTTACAAGCACAGGACTTTGTAATATTGCTATATTTGGTGGTATTAGGTTTAAATTAGCAATAATAAAATCATAAATTGTAGCAAGAATAAATACTTTTTTATCTCAAAATGCAAGAAAGTCTAATAGAAAATTAGAAATTGAACTATTAAATATATCAAAGATTTTTATGCAAAACAGCCATTGCCTTAGAGGGCATCATCTTATATAAATCTTCAGTAATAATAGTATATTAAATAGACAATTTCATTGTTTATTTTTGATTAAAAATATGCCGTAAATTCATTATATGTGCTTGTCTTTAAAAAAACGTCCCACTATTAAGATAGTGTTTGGATTTGCGATTAAGAAATTGTGATGAATTATATTCAGTAGAATGTAATTCATCAGTTTCTTTATACATAATTTTATTTCAAAGAAGATTAAGCATCATTAGCTTAAACTATAATATTCTAAGGTCAAAATATTTAATGTCAAATTATTTAGTAAATAAATATTGCTGTTGAATAAATTGATAGTATATAAATAATTTAATTAAGATAAGGAATATAAATGATTAAGAATTTATATAATGATTATTTAAGAATTAAAAATATTAGATTAAAATATAAACTTATTTTTAAATATCAATTTAAACCATAAAAATAATACTGTTTTATCTACATTCTCTATCATAAAATCTTTTGATTTTTTACATTATTTTGTTTTAATTCATTTGATCAATTTAATTCCTAAAAATTAAAAATAGAATTTATTAGCTCGCTTTTTAATCATCAAGATTTTGCTACAGTAAATATAAAATTTTTAATTTACAAAGTATGATTTATTCATGAGTTAAAACTATCCGGTTGTATAAAAAGTTTACTTACTATTTTATGATTTAAACAGTAATTTAAGTTAATTTAATCTTATAAGATTAATTTTTTATTGAAAAAACGTATAGTTTTAAAGGGAATTGTAAAAACTAATCATCAATAGAGAAATGTATAAATCTAACGCAACATACTAACCATGCCTAGAGAGATAAAAAAGATTAACATGATTGTCCAAAAGGAATAATAAATTTATAACAGAAAAAAACTCATTGATGATGAATTAATAGAAGGGTATTAAAATAAAATTCACTGAAAATTTAAAGAGAGAAAACTAAATGACCCAGTTATTAATGATTATTATTATAGCAGCAACAATTTCAATAGAGAAGACCTAATTTATAAAATTCAAATAAAATATAAGACTTTCATTCATCCAATAGAGTTGTATTTTTTGTAGAAATAAAACTAAAATAAATTAAATGCTAACCTTATTTCCTAGAAGAAACAGCAAACTTAATTCTTTGCATCATATCATTGAAGTGGATGATAGAAGATAGAAGAAGAATGAATGTTCATGGTATTAAAAAATTGTTTATCATCACAAATATTACAATTTGTAGTTTGAAGAGATTATTCATATAAATTCATTTTGGGATTAAATTGGAGTTCATTAGCTATTTGTGTGCAAAGTTAAGACGATTAAAGAATTTATTTTTTAAAGTTGTATTTTACATTTCTTTGATTATAATTCTTGTTTTAATAATAAAAAATTAAATTTTGGATAAATTAATTTATCTAAAAATTACAAATATTTGCTGGTAAAATTAAAGCGTAAATATTTTTTGCCCTGGTATTATTTTTTTTTATTTTGGCCTTATCATTCTAGAGAATTACAACAAAATATTTATAAATTCAATTTTTCTCTGGATTTTTGACAAAAATTCTTTTGGTTTACTAAATAAACAAATTGAAAGTAAATTTTATGGGGCGTGAAAGAGTTAAAACCCGAAAAATTGAATATTTAAAAAGAAATTAAAATTAAATAATCCTATTATCTCGATAGCTAATTAAAGTATATTATTATAAAAGAACACAAGAAACAACCATAATAGATAATCTAAAAAGTATAATTAATTATTAGATATATACTTTTTAAAACAATTATATTGTTTTCTATGTGTATATAACTTAATTTATAGATTCAAAATAATGTTAGAAGAATATCCACTCAAATTTTAATTTCTTTAAATGTAGTTTGCCATTCTTTAAATAGATTGATCAATTGACATAATGTTAAAATAACAGGGGTTACTCAATCATTAGATTCATTGAATTTTGTTTATTGCAATAATTTAGTGAACCTTAGTTTAAGTTAAATTTAAATTTAATTAGCATACTTATCCTAAACTCAACAAATTTTAGTATATAGTCTAATTAGGACTCGATTTAATGAATTAAAAGAGCTACCTGCCAATTCTCTAAATATGAAGTAGCTAAAGTACCTCACTATATTCATTAAATTCTTATTAAGTTAATTTTTATCATTATTTAAGATGATGTTATTTGCGGGGAGAATGTTTTTTCTCTTTTTAACATATAATTATCAATTTCCAGATATTAAAAGTTATTTAGCTAACAATTTTAAAAATAATATTAAAATATCTTTTCAAATAAATATCAATTAAAAATTTATAAATTTCTTAAATATTCAAATATATATTTAGCTAAGTTATTGTGACATGAAGTATAATTATTGATTAAGATATGATTTTGGGCTGTAAAGATACGAAATGTTTATATTATTAGTCTTTTTATTGTTTCAAAGCTGGTAAATTTAAATATATAAACATTATTTAGCTGTAGTATTATAGTTATTTATATTTCTTTTAATTATTATTCTAGAAATAATTCAAATAATTAAAAAAAACCTTCTTAAATTTCTCATCAATACCTAGCAAGAGCTAAAATCTTTAATTAAATTAGGCAAACTAATCGCATTCGCAGATGAAATATCATAAATATAAAAAAACCAAAAATATATTAAAAAAGGTAATTTTGAATGTTTTGGAAAAATAGAAAGTCACATAACTTTAAGCTTAACAATGAAGACAATATTCCTAAGCAACCCGAGAAGTTTTAGAATAAAATTAAGAATAGATGGAATCAACAAGATAGAGGAAGCAAAAAACCTAGATCAAACAAATATGGTTGAACACCAATAACTTATTAAAAACACCTGAAATGATAAAGAAATCAAAATTTACCAAAAATTGACTAACTTTAACAATTGTACAGTACCGACACAATAATGATGGGACAGATAAGTTCACTAACGATATATAAATACACTATATTAGTCGCATCACAATTTGTCAAATTAGAAGTAATAGAGAAGATGTAACTACAGCTGAAGAGAATCGCTTTCAAAATTTCAAAGAACACGCCTAGTAAAATAATGAGGAATTTCACTTAACTAAAAGAAATAAAAATCAGTTAAATATAAGGGACTTGGGTTAGAAGAACATGAAAAAGACTATATGAAAATTGAGCAATTCATGAGAGCGTAAACAAGGAAAAAGAGATAAGTTAAAAGGAAAAAATAATTTTAACAAAAAAATGTAATGGTTACAATGATGGCAATAAGTCAAGGGGAGAAAATAAGCAACTACGGAATGTTTCAAATACTGAAGTGTGCAGAAGTTCCTTGTAGACTAAATGTTTATGAATAATTGTGAGTTAAAAACCTCAAATGGAGATCAATAAGATTCTCAAAAATAACAAAAGAGTGCAGACTATTTGACTTGAAAGTTCGCAAATACAAAGAAATCATAACGAGTATGATTTTGACTAAAGAATAAGATAACTAGAAACCAATCATAACTGCCAGCTAATTAAAATAGGAGGACTATTTTGATTTGACGAAACTAAAAAAATATTGATAAAAGAATAGAATATCTAATTTTTTTGGAAAAAATAATTATAATGAAGCGAAATGAGAAAATATTGAACACCACAGTAAGTGAAGGAAGCCGACATTTAAGAGTGAATAGTAGAGAACCGCAACTTACTACTGTATGTAAAATCTGGTTTCTACTAGTTTATACTTCTAGTGTAATTACTCATTTGCATTTCGTATTTTAATTTACTTTCGAGTATCTTACTACTACATAAATATCTCATTTTATTATAAAATTTCTACAATACTATATAAACAGTCTTATAGAATATTGTTGTCAAATTATCTAATAAATTGCTAAAACCTGAATAAATTACTATTAATGGGATTATAATTATTTATTACATTCAAAACCCCAAAACCCCTTAGTGAGGTTTATAAGTGCTTTGATTTGTAGGGTATAGTTGGGGTCTTATTGGGGTTAGTAGATAAAATGCAGGTTTTATATGAATTTAATGAATATTTAATGATTATTAGTGTGCTTAACTCAAACAAATTTTATCTGCTTGTCTTTGTGATACCTCTTGAATCTCGCTGTCTTTAGTTGTTCTAGAATGTCATCTAATGATTATCTTGGATATGCTGGAGCTTTAACTAAGACCATCTGAACTATCGTCTTAATTTTATCGCAGATTTCTTCTTATTTTATATGTTTAGCTGCTAAACTTATTGATTATTTCTCGTGCTTTGTTCCAAAGTATGACATACTTTCCATATTGTTCTCTAATATGATAGCAGCAACTGCCCATACATCCCATAGAACTGAGCCATTAGTCCATTTCTCTCTAATTGGGAAGTATCCAGGAGTACCAAGAACTTTAGCCAAAGTCACTATCTCTTATCTTAAGGCTCTATTGAAATCGATAACTACGATTTCTAAAGGGCAGAGGTTAAGCATAATATTTTCAGGCTTCAAATCTCTATGAACATATCCAAGTTCATGCAACTCCTTGACACCCATAATCATATCTGTAAGAATATCATTTAAGTCATCAGGATATCTATTATGATATAGATAGTCTCTTAAAGTCATTTCAAATTTCTTGAGCCTTAGTGCGATGAAACCATAGCTTAATATAACACCATTTAACTTAAGCAAGTTCTTGCAATCTCTTCTTTAAGCCTCTGTAAGAATCATATATTCGTTAGCAAACTCATTTTAATACTGCTCATTTTTTATGAGATAGCTGAAAAGGTATACCTTGTATGCATACTCATCAACTACTATAAGCTTTGCCTTGTTAGGCACACTTATGTGCAAGTAATTTTAAATGCAGCTACTAAGTTCAATTGCATTTAATGCAGGAATACTCATTGCTTTCGCTTGGAAGTGCTAAAACAGTATGATCTGCAGGCTAGTTCATTGATTCAAAGCGACACTGTCTATTGAGCTTCTCCTGTAGGTCTCTTTGAGACTCAAGAATTTTTGATTTTCTTTTAGCAGATACAAGTTATTAAGTCTCCTAATCTTAAATCAAGAATTCGCTAAGATGATGTTTTTGCATATGCTTATTAACCTTTGCTGAGTGAGTGTAAGACTTCATGCATGTTGTGCATTGGTACCTTCCATCCACTTTGTCATGTTTAAAATAGATCTTG
>ARYC01003313.1:0-36441 GCA_000711775.1 Oxytricha trifallax | reverse complement strand
GTTAATGAGTATTATGCTCTTTAAAAGGCAAATTTCAATGAGTACAGGCATATCATCTAGCTTAATGCTTTACTTGGTAAAGATCATGTAGCCTTCAGGCTTCCTTTATTAGAAATGACTTACAGAGAATTCTTATCTGACAGTAAATGTCAGAGATAAATTAGTTAGATAGTATAGCAGATAGTGGAGGGGATTGTAGAGCTTCACAAGCTAGGTTATGTTCATAGAGACTTAAAGCGAGAGAACACCATAATGAACTTTCATCCTCTTAGAGTTTATATTATTGACTTCAACAGAGCTCAAAGAGTGCAAGCCTCTGCATAAGCAAATGCACTCATGAATACTTCTTAGAGAGAGGATTGGAGAGATGGAGACACTTAATTGAATATCTGGTCTCTAGAAGGGATAATAATAGAGAGCGACATGCCAAGTAACGATTACTTTAGCTGCAGGGGTGAATGTGATTTTAAATATAGAATCAAGCAATATCGATAAAAATAAAATAAATGGAGGTCTCATAGAGCTTGCATAGTCAACTATCATCAAGAAAAGCTAACAGAATAAAGAAACAATAGAAACAATCAAACATAACTTATAATAATAAAAATCAGAGAACTGCTACATGACTTTAAGCTTATGTTTGGGTGAAATATATTAAAAACTCGCTTGTTATACTCACTTAAATAACTAATTTAAGCATTAAACCCCGACATAACCTAAATAAAGTACGCACTAATAGTCTAATTTTATCAATAAAAATTCAATCAAACTACTGAAAGTTTTTAGGCTTTTGACTATATCTATAGACAAGTCATGCATTAAGTGATATAGCAGCAGTTTCTTGTAGTGGATCTTGATTTATCTCCAGTAGAATTCAATCCATTTAATTGAGGGCTGAAAGGAACATTGTAAACATGAGTAATTTTTAACTCCTCATAAAATTTTATAGGCTCTTTAGTCTTATGAACTGAGAGGTTGTTTACAAACAGGATGAACTCTAAATATTTGTATTTATCTCTCAGCTTATGTAGGAACTCTACTTTTTATTCTCGCTAAATAGAGCGAGGGTGAATCACATAACTCTCTAAGCCTGAATCTTTAGTTATACCAGCTAAAATTGCTTGAGTGACTACCTTCACTTTTAATCATAGACTTCTATATTATCATACTTTTTTTACCAAGACTTATTAATGAAAGTGTTGCAGATAAACAAAGCTTCATCAGCGTGTATGAATTTGTTGTTATTGTTAATAGCCCTCTGAATTCAATCATATATATAGTTTAATTTATTACTTTAAAATGGCACTGTAAAATCAATCACCACTTCCCTCTGTTGACAGTCTTGAAAGTAATACCATTGCTTCTATAAACATTGGCTATAGTTTAAGTAGAGATACGCATGTGAGGAAACTTTACGATGAAACATCACAGCTCGCTAGTCTTCTGGAAAGTGTGCCCAATACTTCAAAGTCTTTGAGTCGCAGAGGTAGTCAATATGATCCTGAGAGAATTTTTATTTTTTTGAAGGATGTTTTCAAGTGCTTGAGTTATAATACTAAACAGCGAGCAAGCAGTTATACCTTAAAGCTGAGGCACTCTTGCTTAACAACTTTTTTAAAGCTGCATAATTTAGTACATGTTTTGCTAGGTCTATATTAATACTCGTACCATACCTAAGCTTAAGCAATAAATCTAAATATTACTCATCATAAATCGACCCTAAATTTCGCTAATTTCTATTTCTCATTTTGCAATTTGACCTAATTTCTCTACTAACCCCAAAAGACCCCAACTATACCCTACAAATCAAATCACTTATAAAACTCACTAAGGGGTTTTGGGGGTTTTATTGTGCATATTATAAGTTCTATCATTTTAAGTTTAACAAAATAATTAATCATATAATCTTATATGATTATTTTTAATTATTTACTTTCAAGTTGAAGTTTAAAGTGTTAATGATTTTATTTCTACCCATGTCCAATTGAATTTGCAATTAATAATTTTAGCTTTAAATTTGGTCTTTTTCTTCAATTTTTAAAAATAATTTTAGCAAAATTACTTTTGTAGTTTACATATTTTTTTCTATAAAAAATTAACTGTGAATTTATCTTTTATAATAATAAATATTTATTAATTAACACTTAATTAGAATTTATTTGAAAAAAATATATTTATTATTGATTTTTATATTTTGTTAGCAAATAAAATAAATCATTTGATTAGTAGTAAAAAAATAAATATAAAAATCTCCCTTATCTATTAAGATTGATTTTTAGCTATCTTCTGAAGCTAAAAAGTTTATAATACACCCAATAGCATGCTAACTTATTGAATTATTACTAAGATTTGCTAACTCTAAAATTTTGTTGTGAAATTTATAGCATCCAACAAAAACGAAATGATTTTCTTTTTTAAAAAGCAGCTAATTTATCGCTATAGTTAATTCTATTAAGTAAAATTCTTCCTCAAAATCCAGAAATGTTAAAAAAATACTTTAATAGGTTAATTATAGAAATCAATAAGGCAAAAAAATTATAATTAATGCCTTCTTAATGGTAAAGACAGCCTTTATCATATTTTAATTATAGTCTTGTGATTAAAACTCAAAGCATAAATAAGCTAGAATTTAAACTCCAATCTTAAATATTTTCTATTAAGATTGAGAATTCTCAATAATTTTGCATACATTTTTCACAATATCAGTATAAAAAACTAATATTCTCCTACTAGATCTCTGTAATGAAATATGTGATAAAGAACATAACGCAGTTTAAACTAGCCATTAATCTTTTGAATCTATGAGTGAAACTAAACCTTCAAGTGATTGTTTAGATATTAAGAGATCCACATGTTCAGACATTGTAACTCTGTGAATTATTTTGGCAACGCATCTTGCTGTATCATGCTAAACTTAATCAGAAATCAAATACTCATTTATACAAAAATATAAATTTATAATTGATTGGTTTAGTAAAAGATTTTATTAAAATATACTTATTAAATAAAAAAGATGTGAAAGGTTTAAAAAATTACATGTTGATAAGAAACTTTAAATTACCTGAAGAAATGAAAAAACTTGACTCTGAATGAATTTAGCTACAAAAAGAGCGATTTATTCAAACTATTGAGAATTAAATTATGTTTTAGTTGCAATTAAAAAAAATTTAAAATTGTATTTGTAAATCATTCACCCATTCAACTACCTTGAATTAAAACTTATTTATTTTTACATTAATTTAAAATAATTGAAGTGCTTTTAGATTCATTTTTCCTATTTATAAATTTGATTTCTTAATTATTTTTATAATTCTATCAACAGTTTTAAAAAATTAGACTTTGAGTAATAAAAATTATTCAATAAAATTATTTATAAGGAGTGTACTATTAATTAATATAATCATGAGTCTCAATGAAATAAAGTAGAAACTATGCTAAAATAATTATCTTATTTTTAATTGTATAAATCAATTTTATTTCTTAAATACTCATCATCAATTTCCAAGAACTCTGGATCATTTTACTCAAAAGAAGTTAATTTATCAAAGATAACAAAAGAAAATAGGATCTCAATCATTTATTTACTCTATGAAAGTTCAATTAGTTCTGGTATATGTTCTTGCTAAAAATGTATACAAATTAATATGAAAAGGTATTACTAAGAATAAAATTAATAAAAACAATTTTCTAAATAAATAAAGAAAATTATTTTAATTTATCATTAAAAAGATAATATAAAAATCAATATATTTAAATTTTGCTTATTTAGAATATTTTGTATATATCTATACATAATACTCAAGCTAACAAAATTTAAATAATCTTAGAAAGTATTATTGAATTTGGGAGATTGTAAAAAAATAATGAAAAATATATCAAAATAAAATAATGTTAATAATAAAATACATTATTTTACGAGTTTGAAATAGGTTTAAGTATATCCTTATATTAATTTAATGTATAAATCAAACATGTAAATATTTAATTTAAATTTTTTAAACAAACTATACATTATCTTTTTTAGGCCATTGAACAAATTGCAACAACTAGAAACTATAATTAATTAAAACTCAAGCATTATTAGCATTCTGGTATTTTGTCTACAAATTATAATTTCTTAAATTAATAAATGTCAGATGTAATATTAAAGGTGTTGATTTTGATTATGCTGATGAAGATTATGAAATATATTAATGAATAAAAGTTTTGAAATTATGTTAATATATATATTACCAGAATGTTAATAATGCTTGAATTTTAATAAATTATTGTTTCTAGAATTGTTGCTGCTTGTTCAATGCCCTAAAAAATAAAATAGAATAGTTTGTTTTAAAAAAATTAAATTTAATATTTACATGTTTTACTTATTCATTAAAGTAATATAACCATATACTTAAACCTAAATCAAACTAGTAAAATAATATATTTTGTTTTAAAATTATTGAATTTGATCTATTTTTCATTATTATTTTACTAATTAAATCTTATATAATGAATTTTGATATTAACATATATTATTTGATCTATTTTTAAATTATTTTTTTACAATCTCCATATCAATTAATTTTTTTTACTTATTCACAATAATCTAAATTATAACAGATATAAAACAATGATTGTTAAAACTTTTAAAATATTTATAGCAACAATTATTTCCTTGATTTATCAATAATTTCAAAATAATGTTATAATACGATTTTAGATTCAAACTCACAAAATTATTATAAAACTTTCTAATTATTTTGAATTGATTTGCAAAAATGATAAACATACCATTTTAAGTTTATTTTTTGAAAAAAACTAAACATCAAGCAATAATTAATATTCTTATTATTTTCTTAGAAAATAAAAAAAAGTACTAAATTTCTTATTGAACATTTAAAATTAAGATTACAAATAATAAATTAATCTTGATATTTGTTTAATATTTCTAGCTAAAATTAAAGAAAAATGAATCATTTTTAATCAAACAGCTCATATAAGTACAATTTTTTTCAAAATATTGAAATTAATTAAAAAAATCTAAACTGATTGCTACTGATTTTTTAATTAAGCTTAAAATTTAAAATTAATAAAATTTATTATTTTATTAAATATTTACTGAATCACAAATCTTCATTATTTTTCCTCAAAATATAAGTTTATGAAATTTAAAAAAATTATAAATTAAAATTAATGTTTACTAAAATAAATTTCAATAACTTATATATTTACTGAATAACTCTTACTTTAAAGTGAAAATTCATTGCTATTTGAGTGAGGTACTTGAGTATTTTATCTTGCTTATGTAATTTATGATTGAACCTCTCATATGCTTCATCCAAAATTTACTTTATAGATTGATTTTATGAAATTTCATCTTTAATTAAATGATTAATACTTGAGATATTTTTACTTATTGACAAGGCTTAAAAGTAAACAGATGCTACAGAAACATCATCCTGAATTTATCTATTTTGGTTGAGAGAATATATTACAAAATAAGTTAGTTTTTTAAATTACAACTTTTTCATAATTAGAAAAAAATTCTTACATATATAATAATTAATCCAGAGATTAAAAAAGTATACATTTATTCAAATAAATATTTAAGTATCTTCAAGGAACTCCTCTCAACTCTAAACCGTCATACCTACCCCTCTCACAATATAAAATACTATCTTTCTAATGAAATTTTAAATCTTTAATTTTTAATATAACTTTAAAATACTATCTTTCTAATGAAATTTTAAATCTTTAATTTTTAATATAACTTATTTAAGGATTTCTAGTCTACATAGTACTAATATAAAAAATTTTCATGAATTGTTAGATACATCCATCATGATTTTGTGACTCATGTTTCCAATGAAATATTAGCAATATACGACATGATTTGGAAAAATAGTTTTATAAATATTTTTACTTTTTAGAATTCCCTTACAAAATATAAATAACAGTAAAATAGTAAAAAAATAAAAAATAATAAAAAATAGCCAAAATTTGTATAAATAGTTTTTTTTCAAAATTATGTATGACAATGACAAGTTAAGTAATATAAATATGAGAGGAAGTTTCCTACCCATACTTAGAAAAAAATATTATTTTAAGGATTTTTCGTGCAAATTATATTTTTTATAGTATTTTTTAGTTTAATTTAATTTAATTAGTTTGTGATTTAGATAAAATTTAAATCTTTAATAAAATTCCAATTTAAATAGAATAACATTAACAAGAGTCTATATTTTGCAACTACTTGACATTCATCTTTTACAGATGGTTTATTATTTTTAATATATACTTACATAATTTTGAATTAATATGTTTTAATTAAAATTTCGTTTTAAATTACATTAAAAGATTTTATAAATATAACTTTGTGTATGATAATCAATAAATTTATACTTATAAGTTTAAAATGATAAACAATATTTTTATGTTATTATAGAAACATAAGACGTAAAATCATAAAAGATGTATAAAGTTAATGATGTAATTTTTTATATTAGTACAATAATCTAGAAATCCAAGATTAATTTAGAATAAAATTATGAAGAAATATAATTCCATAAAAAAACGGTATTATAAATTGTAAGAGGGGTCGGTATAACGATTCAGGGTTGAGACGGGTTTCTTGTACTTACATTAATTTGAAATAAAAATATCGAAATAAAAAGGCTTTTTTGTGCTCAGAACTCTGAATTGAATTGTTCTTTCATTTGCCAAATTTTCATACTATAAGTTTAAATTTAAATCAATATTTTCATTCATATATTAAAATAAGATACTCTTTATAGGTGATGTGCTATTTCTTCTTAACCATGAAATAACTTACGTTAACAATTTTTAACTATCGATATTCTATAATACACTATCTATTTGAATAATCTATCATAAATAAAATAGTTGATTTATTATAAATATATATATTAATTAAAATTAATATATTCCCTCGAGTTTTTATATACATGATGATAAACACCTGTTAATCATATTTCTTCCAAATTGATAAGCGGTATTCATTTATTTGAGTTTATAAATTTAAATTTTTATTAATCAGTTATATTTCCTCAGAATTGATAATTAAATATGTGAGAATATTTTTTATTGTTGCTTGAGAAAGATAATTCTCTATAAATTATAAATTTTTCTCTCTATGGAGATAATTGAATTATAATTATTTTGTATGCAAATAATATTAAATAATTGGAATATATTAAAATATATATAATTTATTTTAGATTGAAATATAAAATAAAGTTATCTTCACAGATAAAAATAGAATTTTTATAAGCTTTTTTTATTGTCAATAATTAAATTACTTTTTAATTGAAAGATTAATATCACCACTTGACAAGAAATT
Source organism: Oxytricha trifallax (assembly GCA_000711775.1). NCBI lineage: Eukaryota > Ciliophora > Spirotrichea > Sporadotrichida > Oxytrichidae > Oxytricha > Oxytricha trifallax. Next base: position 29,099 of record ARYC01003313.1, on the reverse strand, counting down.
CTATGTAATTTTTGCCATTATTTCACCATCTCTATTTTTAAATGATTTTTTCTATTATTTTAATTATAATTAGATGAATTTTTATTAAAAGTTATTTCCCGTTATTATTAATTAGAAAATATTAACAAATTTGACAAGTAGTATATTAAAAATTAAAAATGAATGAATGATTACTTTTAATATTATTATAAGGTCAACCAAAAATTATTTCCTAATTAATTTAAAAGATTTTATTTATATATTCTTTATTTTCAAAAATATAATCAATATTTATAATCTTTCCAATCAAGGAGATTATTATGAGTTTATAAATCTAAAATACAATGAGCTTTGGTAATCTACTCAGCAACCACATATCTTAATAATCATAGTTTTTGAAAGATTTATGACTATGTTCTGATAGAAAAAAATATATTGAGAATCAAATTTAATGAATTAACTTAGCATAATTATTTTTAACAGCATATATCAAGATATTATGTTTTAAATACTTAAATTTAATATGTATTTATAGTTTTCTATGATCAAGCAAGTAAAGTAGTTTTAAAATTGATATGTTAATTTAATTAAAAAATAAATACTATTTTTAAATTTCTCTATAATAAACTGTTATTATCCCCCAATTATACTAAAAGTCTAGTGACTATTTGCATATTAGAGATTGAATATTGTTCATTTTTTGCTAAAAAATATTTGTAAAAAACGATTTACTAAATTAAAAAATTTTAATTGGCATGTAAAACTCAAATAAAATTAAATAAGATAAGAGTTTTTGTAAATTTGATTGTATTATTAATTTTAATAGCTAAATTATATATTTCTATATTTGTACTTGTTAATTCAATTTCAATCTTAAAATTTAATATTATTTTTTTTTAAATTATTTTAATTTAAACCGCTTGTTTGTAATTTATGAAAAAACATTTCAATAATTAATAATGAGAAATAAATCAAAAATCAAATATTTGTTGAGAATGAGTATGCTTGTTTTCAAGAATAACTTTTTATAAATTGATATTTCCATACTCTCTCAAATGTTTTCTAGAAATATATTATGCTTATAATACTTTCTTTTTTTAATCGATTGGAACTTTTTTAGGGTCTTATGTGGCAATACATAGTATCTGATTTATGATTCCAAAACTGTAAAGCAAGCTCTTTTATTTCTGTTGTTAATGATAGAATATCACTATTTAATGTAAAAATTCTTATAATTTTGTCAAAATTTAACACTTAATTTTTTTAGAACCTTCATAATATACCTCAAATAATCAAATTTATTTTTTTGGTAAAAATGGCTTTGAATTGGCAGATAAAGATAGATCCTCATAATTTTGTGAAAGAGCTTGTGGCTTCATTACTCAACAGTATTTTAAAAATATTTTTTACAATATCAAAAGATTTTAAGATCTTTAGACTCTGTCATCTAACGTTTCAATTACACTTCTCATAATGATATTATAATTTACTATTGATCATTTTTACTCATCTTTTTTTTATTGAAGACTTAATACTACTTTTATTAATCTCTAATACAGAAGAAACTCAAATAAATATTCGGAAACAATCATTGTAAATCAACTTAGATGACAGTCTCCGATTATTGAAAACTTGATACTCTTTCTAACTGCTGGAGTCATTTGTATAATAGGAATCTATGAGGGTTAAATAATTTAGAAAATAATAACATACAATTTCAAAATTTTCAAATTATTCTCAGAATTTTAATTTTTTAATATATTTTGATTTCTGTTATAACTAAACTTACAAATTAATTTAAACATTTATTAAGAAATTATATAATATTATAAAGCTCTTGATTTTATTCTCTTCATCTAACTATTATACAAATTTATGATATTTTAATCTTACTTTATGGCGATAATTTTTCATTATGTATTGTAGTATACTAAATATATATTTTCGTTGTTTATGCTTATAAATTCTAATAATTTCACTAAGATTTTCAAGAGTATTTTCGCTAATTAAAAATTGAAGTATTTATTTAAGGTCAGCATTTCTTACAAAATCTTTGATAATTTTTAGAAGTGAAATTTTGCAAGCTTAATTATAATAGAGGTGATAAATCAATTAAATAGATAAACTAAAATATAATATTTTAATAATTGATTTAAGTGATTTAAATTTACTTAAATTAATATTTTTTATAGTATAACGTAACAAATTATTTTTATTCTTTTAGACAACTAATTAAATAGCTTTTTGATAAATTACTAAGTCTAAACATTTCTAGATTATTTAGATAGGTCATTTATTTATTAATTTAATAAAATTTAAATTAGTATATAAATGTTGCATCGATATATTATATTTTTTTAATTCATTTAGTTATAATTCTTATAACAATCATTTATAAGAAAAAACTAAATTTAATTAAATTATTATAATAATGATAATTTTAAAGTTAAAATAAGTAAACTTGAGAGGAAAAAATATTATTATATTGTGCTTAATTTTTTACTATTCTAATTATAGTTTGTTTAACTCATTTTGCTTATTCCAATTCAATAAAAAATTATTTTCTTGAGAAAAAAAATGATATAAAATTAAAGTTAATAAATACATTAGAATTTTATGCTCCATATTATTTTTTCATTACGATTTATCAATTTTATTAATTTCTCACTAATGTTCCCAATGAGTTACTTGTTATCATAACATAACATATCTTTTAATTCGAGAAAAATTACTTCAAATATGTCATCATTAATAATTGGATTGTCACGACAAAAAACTATTTTAAATAACTTTATATATAAATGAAGTTTGTTTCAAAGAACGCAAACATAAATTTTAATTCATTAATTTTTAAGAAATTAAGTATTAATTGTATTTTAAAATTCACTAATCTCAATTAGTTTAATTTTGAAACTTTAACATTATTTATATTTATGATTATTACATTTTATAACTAATATAAAAATTCAATTTTTAAATGAAATTAAAATATTCATTTTTGTTACAATATAATGATAACTATCATAATATGTCTCTATTTAGAAATTATTTTCTCTATACTATTAAAACTAGTTAAATTATTTTTTCTTTAAAATATATATATTTATTTTATTTCTTAATTAAGAAATCAATTTATAAAAACTACAAGATGAGTTAATGATCTTCTAGCAATTCAAGTATTTTAGTGTTTGCATAATTTTAGAATTGTAAGAATATTATTAGAATAAAATATATTCTTAAGGAATTACTTTATTTAAAAACTTATAGTAATTTTTTAATTTTATGTCCATTTATTTTTATTATTTTTATATTAGTTAAAATTTAAATACTAGAGTATAACTTTAATTTTCAATTCACTAAATTTATATATTTTAATAATCATGAATTAAATTACAATTTATTAATAATATCTCTTGACTTATCTTAGTCTATAAACTGATATTTCTAATTATTTTCTTGAAATGCGGATCTAAATAAGTTATCAGAAAAAGATAATATTTTTTGGATTATATTTAAAAATAGGCTAAATTATTTATATGCTTAAATTATAGAATGTAATTAAGATTTAAGTTATTATTGAACTATTGAAAAGGATAGTTTATAATTGTTAAAAATTAAGAATAAAATTAAAATATTTATAGAGAATTTATTAATTTAAAGGAAATCCAAATTTATTAGAATTTGAAATTAATTTTCATAATGCTAATTAGATGCAATCGAGTTATATGAAATGTGATAACAGCGTGAGAAGGAATATTCAAAACCCCAAAACCCCTTAGTGAGGTTTATAAGTGCTTTGATTTGTAGGGTATAGTTGGGGTCTTATTAGGGTTAGTAGAGAAATTAGGCCAATTTGCAAAATGAGAAATAGAAATAGAGAAATATAGGGTCTATATATGATGAGTAATATTTAGATTTATTGCTTAAGCTTAGGTATGGTACAAGTATTAATATAGACTAAGTCAAACCAGTGTTGAATTATACATTCATAGCAAGACTCCTACACAAGAGTGCCCCAACTGTTAGGTATCATTGCTTGTTAGCTGTTTAACATTATAACTCAGGCTCTTGAAAACATCCTGCAAGAAAATAAAAGTTCTCACAGGTCCATATTGACTATCTCTGTGACTCTAAGACATTAAAGTATTGGGCTCACTTTCCTCTTGACTAACGAGCTGTCATGTTTCATCGCAAGTTTCCTGACATGCGTATCTCTCCTTAGACTATAGCCAATATTTATAGACGAAATGGTATTACATTCGAGACTGTCAACAGAGTGAAGAGAGTGATTGATTTTACAGAGCCATTTATAGTAACAATTTAAACTATATATATGATTAAATGCAGAGAGCTATTGATAATAACATCAAGTTCATACATGCAGATGAAGCTGAGTTTACGTTCAACACTTTTATTAATAAGTCTTGGTACAAGAAGTATGATAAAATAGAAGTTTATGACTAAAAAGTAGAGGCAGTCACCCATGCAATTTTAGCTGGTATAAGTGAAGATTCAGGCTTAGAGAGTTATGTGATTCACCCTCGCTCTATTAAGCGAGAGTAGTATATAGAGTTCCTACATAAGCTCAGAGAGAAGTATAGCAACCAAGAGATCATCCTGTTTGGTGATAACTTATCAGTTCATAAGACTAAGGAGTCTAAGAAAGCTTATGAAGAGTTAAACATAACTCCTGTATACAACGTTCCTTACAGCTCTTAATTTAATGGAATAGAATTCTACTGGAGTTAAATCAAGACTCACTACAAAAAGCTTATGCTGTATCATCTAATGCATGACTTGCCAATCGATACAGTAGACTTGATTCAAAGCAGCTGTAAGAGAGTGAGCGTAGATAAGACAACAATTTGTGCGAGAGAGGGAAGAATGAATGGTTATAAATAAATTTTAGATTTAAACGAATGAATATATTCACATATTAGACTGGCCCATAAATGGGTTTCGCTTCTCTTTCTTCTCCTTTTCTTATGGCTTGCTTGGGCCCATATTTCTTCTCTTTGTACCAGCTCCTGCATCTATGTTCATATCATCTGGTTTTTAGACATCTTTACAAAGCCTCTTGCTAACCTCATAAATTTTCTGCGACTTTCTTTCTCTGTGAACCTTTGCATTTTCTTTCATAAGATATATACCTGTGCCAGATTTTCCTTCAAAGTTATATTTCAAAGCTTACTTGAAAGACAAGGATGCTTCTTAAGTTCCTCTAGCCAAGCTGAGCTTATTAGAATGCCGTGCTTCTTCTAGTCTTTAGGAGAGATAGAATATCGTTTCTTGTGTGCTTCTTCAATAATTTCTCTGAGATAATCCTCTTTTATTGTACCAAGAACACCAAAGAAGAAGTTTCGCTCTGGTAGTTTATTAGAGAGTTGTTTCTTGGTAGGAGGGTAAACTACCACTTCCTCATCTTACATGGCATCCTCATAAAGATTAGTGACTGAAATCTCGGGGTAGTTCGGAATTTCTATTAGCTTAATCTCTTTATTTTAAAAGCTTTCTTCTCCTCACAAAGTATTGCTTTCTAGAATGAAATTTTGGTACCTTCCATCGTTGGAGGGAATAAACCAACTGTATAATATGTTAATAGTCATCTATTTATCTTTACCATGTAAAGTTAGGTATCGATAGAGATCTTCTTTACTTCTGAATCTTGAGATCATTTCTTGAGCCTCGACTCTTTTCATTTGATCATTGAGTGATTCCATCTTTGTTCCTCTTCCTATTAATGAATTTCAAATTATAATTTATAGACTTCTGGATCCTATTGTTTAAAAACTTACTATTAAATATGGGCATCTTATAGGAGGTCAACCCTGCAAAGATACGTGGAGAAAGTTTGCAGAAGCTGTAACAAACTGCAGAGATGGAGCTCCATTTTAATCAATTTAGTTCCATTAAATTAGTACTAAATTTGTTTAAATTTAATTATTACTGGTACTAAATCCGTTTAATTTTAATTGGTACCAATTTAATAGTACCAAAACTTAATTAGTACCTAGTTTTAAACTAATGAGGTTTTAATGGAAAAGTTCCAAAATGGTTCAAAACCTAATTGGTACCAGTACCAACCTGAATTTATTCTCAGTTGGTACCAAAATTAAAAATATTAAGCATGAAATTAGAAAAATTATTGTTATAAACTAAGCATAAATATGATCTCTAATACTTCAAAATCAACCATTATTGTTGCAATGGTAAATCCTGTACAGAGGAACTATAACTAGAGAGTTTATTAGAGCTTTATAATAGAAATTTAAATTTGAATTTAAACATGGCGGCTAACTTAAATCGTAAAGCAATTTCTCTTGGAACAGGATAATCATTGCTCAACGTTGGCTCCTCCAAGAAACCAGAAGTAATTTATATTGAAAAGGAGGTAGAGCTAAGAGTTCTAGAGTTTGAAGCTGAGGATTTTATCATAGAAATTTTAAACCAGAGGGAGAGCACAGAGATAGGAGTTTAAACTCAAATTGAATATATTGAGGAAGAAAAAGAACAGCTACCAGTTGAAAAAATAAAAACATTTTAATGTGAAGACTGCTAAAATTTTTTCTCAACTGAACAAGCTTGAAGAGACACCTTAAAGAGGTGCACTCTGGCAAAGCCTAAGGTGTATTTCAAGCAGGATAAGGTAAATGGCAGGTATTAGTGCACAACATGCATGAAGTCATATACTCACTCAGCTAAAGTTAAAAGGCATATGCAAAAGCATCACCTTAGTGAGTTCTTGATTTAAGATGTAGATACTCAAAAACTAGTACCAGCAAAGAGAAAATCAAATACTCTTGAGTCTCAGAGAGAATAGCAGGAAAGGCTCAAGAAGCAGAAACGATTTGAAACAATGAATCAACCTGCAGGAAATATCTTTTTAGCATGTTTCTAAGAGAGAGCTATGTATATTCCTGCATTGAATGCAGTTGATCTTAGCAGTTCCATTGAAAATTATTTGAATATAAGCGTGCCTAACAAAGTAAAGCTCATTGTGGTTGATGAGTATGCATATAAGGTTTACCCTTTCAGCTATCTAATTAAGAATGAGCAGTACCAGAATGAATTCGCTAACGAATATATGGTTCTAAGAGAAGCACAGAGAAGAGACTGCAAGAATTTGCTAAAGTTAGATGGGGTTATTTTAGGCTTTGGTTTCATCGCACTTAGACTAAAGAAATTTGAAATGACTCTTAGAGACTATTTATATCATAACAGATACCCAAATGATTTGAATGATATTCTATCAGATATGATAAAGGGTGTCAAAGAGTTGCATGAACTTGGATATGTTCATAGAGATTTGAAGCCTGAAAATGTAATGTTGAACATATGCACTTTAGAAGTAGTTGTCATCGATTTCAATAAAGTATTACAGTAAGAAAATATATTCTTAGCTAGGGTTCTTGGAACCCCTGGATACTTTCCAATCAGAGAGAAGTGGACCAGTGGCTCAGTATAATGGGATGTATGGGCAGTTGCTGCTATGATATTAGAGAGCGATATGGAAAGTATGTCTTACTTTGGCACAAAGCATGAAAAATAATCATTTAGCTTAGCTTAGAAACATATAAAGTAGGAAGATGTATAGCGAAGAAATTATAAATTTAGTAGAGATGATTATAGTAAGAGCTTCTCACTATCCTAGATAATCATTAGACGACATGCTTGAACCACTAAAGAAAGCCAGATTCAAGAGGTACCACAAAGATAAGCAGATAAAATTTGTTTGAATTAAATACACTAATAATCATTAAATATTCATTAAATTCACAAAAAACCTGCGTTTTCTCTACTAACCCCAATAAGACCCCAACTATACCCTACAAATCAAAAGCACTTATAAACCTCACTAAGGGGTTTTGGGGTTTTGATTCTGAACTTAGTCAAGCATTAGGAGATATTATTAGACTGATAAAAAAAGTTCAATAGATTGAAATGAATTTTAAATAAAAATTTATATTGGCTAAAATAAAGATTATATCAATTATTATAAAATTTTCTTATATTAAAATGAATAATAATTATGATGGTGATAGTTATTGTGAATGCCTTTTCAATCGATATTTTTTATGAAATTAACTTTAATTGCATTAATATTCTTATTTTATTTAATAAATAACGAATCAAATAATAATAAAATCCTTATTTTAAATATTATCTGATAAAAATACATAATAATTAATTCTAAGCAATTAATTTTTTAAGGGAATATTTTATACATTGAATTTAAAATACACATTTTTTAATTCTTATATATTTTATGATACTAATTCCTTCACTTAACTCATTAATTCAATAATTCCTTTTATACTACATTAAAATAATGAAATCAAATATGAATTCAATCTCTTTTATTGGATCTATATTTAATTAAAAAAAAATAATAGACAACTTTTATTTAATAAAATAAATTAATCGAAATATGTGTTAAATAATTGAGCATGCTAAGTCTGCAAGTCTTAAATCTTAATCAGCTTGATCTATAAACCTTTTCAATATCAGTCCTATTTTTAAAATAGGTGGAATTCATTTGAAATTGGGAAATTATATTTAAATTAATTTAAAATATTTTTAATTAATAACAGTAATAGATGGTCAGTTTGAACAATCTTGGTCTCATTCGATAGAGAATTAAAAAATAGTTTGACTAAAATCTAGGTGATACTATTTTATCGCATCCTAGAGTGAGATAGCTTGATTTTGAAGTGTAGTAAAATTTATATGAAATTGCAAATTAAATAGGTTAATCATGAATTTAGAGTCGTCCAATTAAAGTCAAGTTATCTCGTTTTAGGGATGAGATAAATTAGTGACGTCAATTATAAAGTCGAGCTTAGCTTATTTTGATATATTTAATTAAAATTTCTAAAATCCAAATGTATTCCTACTATGAATAAAAATTTATTATGTAAATTTTCTCGATTTCAACAGCAAAACTTTCAAGATTCAAACGTATGTGGCAATTTTTTAAATCTTTTACAACTTTCTCGATCATCTCAAAATCGTTAGATTCTAATACAAACACCAATTCTGTTAGTAATCCATTAAATAGAATAGTATCTATAAGTCTATAACCTTGATTTCCAGAGTAAATTTATAAACATTTTTTAATTTCTTCCTGCAAAACATATTAATTATTAATTTAGGGATAGAAAATCTTATGAATTATATTTAACTTTTTTTACTTAATTTATTAGGTAAAATTCTTTTTATATGCAAGAAAAAGTTTTGATTTTAATTAATAAAATAAGTTTATTAAAATATAAAGCTTTTCTTTATTTTGTATGGATTAAGATACTTGAACAAATTGATTGCATGCCCAAAAATCAAAGTATTAAACTAATATCAAATAATTCTATCTGGCTGGCTTAAATACCAGTATTAATTTCTGTACAAAATTAAATAATAAGAAGAATATATTATTATAATTTATACATTTTATAGGCAAAAAATAAACAATTAAATCTAAAAATTATAGTTAATAAGCACAATATATGATAAAATAGAATTAAAAAAATATATATATTTTATAGTATTAAATTTTATTATTATTTTATGAGAACTTATATATTAAATATAATGTTTTTTGTTTCATCCATTTACCAACACCTCTTAAAATTTATCATACCTTATTTAATTATTTTATTTGCAGGAATTCATTAAATTGGGAAATTAAATTAAGAAGAATTCTAATAAATCATAGCATTAAATTGAAGAGCCACTGAAAATTCCATAAATTTATTAACTTTTATTATAGAGTAATGTTTAAATAATAAACAATTTCACCAAGTTGGCTTATTGAAATATTCCTTGATAAATTCATTTGCTATTAAAATTAAAATCAAATTTAAATGAGTTTTAATAAATATATAATTAAGTCGGGTTATGGGAGATTTTTTTAATAAAAAATTAAAGAAAATATAGCTAAATTAAATTAATTTTTTTTTTTTCCAATTAATTTTATTCGTACAAAAATTGTAATTTAAATAAATATATCATTTTTATTTTTATTGAACCTTATATTGCTATGATTAATTGAACTAATGGGACAATAATCTAATAATTTTATATTTATCATCTTAAAATACTTAGCTTTTATCAATTTATTTAATCTTGAGAAGCTTTTTAAGCAAAAAGACTCCAAATAATTGATGATTTATATTTAAAGACTGTATAAGTGGAGTAAGCAATTATAGTTTGACCTAAATTCAAGATTATGCAAAGTATAGTATATTTACTGATATGTCTATGTTGTTAGCAAAATGCTCGAATTTAATATTATTAAGATATTTGGTTAGTTTTGTAATTTAAATTTCGTTAACAAATTTAACTCAAATTATAAATTTAAAATATCTAAATGAATATAAACTTATTTAATGTATATTTACAATAAAGCCATCGTTTTCTAAGACATTTATCTAGTTATTTTGTATAAATTCATCTATTTTCTGGGAAATTATTTTATTTTCATCTAAAGTATTTATAATCTTAGTGTCGTCTGAATCATTTTAAGAGGCAACTATTTAATTTGATATTTCTTGCCTATAAATTAAGTTATCATTTACAAAGTTTGTATATGATATTCAATTGCAATGCTTTAAGATTTAAGAATTTAATAAATTAAAATGGATATTTTTTTAAATGCAAAAGCATCAGTTTATTAAATTGAAATCTTTGTTAAGACACTTACTAGTGCATAGTATTCAACTCTTAAGATGGTTGCTAATTTTATTTCTCCATTTATTAATTATTTATTCAGGGAATTAAATATTAATTTTAGATTTTAATAAGATTTAACTTTTATAAAGACAATAAATGGTTTGAATATGTTAAAAATGCTAATTGTCTTATTTTTTTATAATTATTAAACTTAAATACTTCAACAATTAATTTATAATTTTTTAATAAAAATTTATATAAAATTGACTTTTTTTAAGTAAATATAGTCAAGTTGAAAATAATTGTAATCGTAAGACTATTAATTTAGTAAATAATTTTATCTTAAACATTTCTGAATTGTATTTATAAATATAATAATTATGACTAAAAAGAGTATCCTAATTTTTTATATTATATAATGATTTGTAAATTTTACTATTTAACTTAACTAGAAATAATTAAGATCTATATTTTAACATAATTTAGCATATTTAATTAATTCATATATTATAAAATAATGGAGATAATTTATTTTTATATAACTTAACTATTCATTCTTATTTGAAATTCGAATATCTTAATGTTCATATGAAGAAGAAACAATTTAATTAGATAAAATGAAAGAATAAATTTTTTGATTATGTATATTTATTATTTTAAGCTATGTTATAAACAAGAAGATTAATATTTTTATTTTAATAAAAATTCTAAAAATCACTAAACTTTATATTAGCTCTGCTAAATATTTATAAGATCAAAACTTTTAAATTAAAAAATACTAAATTTCTTAACTAAAGATATAATTAAAGCAAGAATCTCTTTCTCTTAAATGAATTTCAGATATTTAATTGAGATATAGTTTTTTTAATATTCATAGTGATTAAAATGATAATAAGACAAAACGAGAGAAATTTATATGATGTATATGATAGTTAATAAACGTCACAAGAAATTAAAATATTTTTTTAAAAAAAAACAAATATTAGGTGATATAATACTTTATAACTTTAGGTATGGAGTAGAAAAGAAAGAAAACAAACACTACCAAATTTTATATACAAATACCATTTTTAAAATACATAATGATAAATAAGCTTGAATCTCGAGAAAAAATTGTAGAAATTTTTTTAATTCAATTAAAATATATCTAATATTAAATTATTATTATATTATGATATATAATAATTTATGATCAGTTCTTTTATAAATTAATTGCTTATGATTTTTATTGGTAATAAAAAATTTTATTACTTAACTAACAGTAAATATAAAATATCTTGCCATCACTGAAAGGGATGTAAATTTAAATAAATGCACTGGTTGAATAAAGCCCCAGTCATAAATTACATGCTAAAACTTGAATTTTCATAAAAATTTGGATTTCACAAGCTAATTCACTAGATTTATTTTTGAACAATTAACAATTTAATGACAAGAATTTTGTAAATTAGTAAAAATAAGAAAGAGAGAAAATATTAAGAATTAATAGAATTAATCAAAATTAAAATATTTCATTGTTGAACTCATGATATTCTGTATCTTAAAATTGTTGATTCTTCCATTCTTATTATTGATCATACTCTTCACCAAAGAAATCCTTTAAAATCCTCTCAATTATTGATTAAACTTCAGTTGAATACTTATGCTGACATTAAACCGAACAAATAAAAATATAATGTTACTATAATTCTTTAGTCATTTAAACTAAAAAAAGGTACTATATTCTAAACCAAATTAACATATTTAATTTTCAAATAATCTGGATAAATCTTATATAAATTTAGTTTTTAAGAATATTAATTGGCTTAAATATTAAGGAAAACCAAACTTCTCTGTCATTTCAATAAATTGCTCTCTCTGTCCAATCTATAGTTTTTATTACACTAAAAATAAATTAATTACTTGAACAAAATGATCATATAATATTTTTAGGATATTATAAACGCCTTTGATTCCTTCGATTGGCCTATTTAATTGTGGTCTCTATTAAATCTCTATTAAGCTTTTTAAGATAATATCTTTTTCTATGACTTGCTAAGCTTGCTACTGCAAAATAAAATATAAAAATATTAAAAATATATTTGAATTAAATTTAATAAAAGTTTTAATCTTATTTATACAAAGAAATACTTATTTATAAAAATCAAAATAATGAAAATTAATTTCTGTAAGCAAAGTTGAAAAAATTTCATCATAAAATAAAATTTATTTTTTATTATGCAAAATTAATTTAAATTTCCTGCTATACAAAATATTTAGTTCTTACCAATGATTACTTCATTATTGTATAAGTCGACAAACAATAATTTTAATAATAATTAATATAATGTGTATTATTTTTTTTATTCACAATGATAAATTTTTATAAGTTAATAGAAAGTTGCCTTAATTTCTAAATTTTAGATGACATAGGCAACCTCTCTTAAAACATCGAAATGATCATATGCTGATAAAATCATTAGTTTCTCTAAAGCCCTACTATCCAGAAAAGTCTAAATTTGACTTTGATTTCCAGCTGTAATGTTTGACAAAGCCCAGCAAGCTCTTTATCTTACATATTATTCGCGATGATCTAATTAATTTGCTATAATAAATGTTGCTCCCTTATTTTAATTAAATAGTTAAATTAAATATTTTAAATCTATATTAAAATTTGGGGAAGATATTCCTCGCTCATCATAGTACCAGCCCCTAAAATGTCTCCAAGCTAACACATTTAATTTTTATTTTTGATTGGCAATTATTTTTCAATATTAGCTCCTAATTTAAAGTATTTCATATGATTTTGCATAAAAAAATTTATTATCAAGCATTTATTAATCATACCTTACATCTAACATTATTTGAAATAGTAATTATAGACTTATAAAAAAATTATAGATTAAAATTTTATAATTTTATAATTTATTTATGGAAGGGTCATACTAAATCTAGATTTATTATAATATTCTATGTATCGTGGGACAGAAAATTGGAAGGGAACGAGAAATATTCCCCAAAACATTTTTTGTAAAAAGTAAGTAATTTTTATCTTGAATAATCTTGCACCATATTTTTCTACTTTTAATTCGGAAGGGGTGCACAATTCTGGAATTTTTTAAAATTCCAGCGTCATTCTGGAATTCTAGATACAGAACTAAAATTCCAGAATGGTGCTGGAATTCTAGTTCTGTGCAGGGATGTCTCAATATATGATATCAAATTATAATTAGAGTTATATTGGATTTTAAAAAAAGTATAAAATAAAATTTTATATATAATCAATTATCTTATAAATTTTGTATATAAAAATTAATCCAAATTTAATTCTTATCATAATATGATTCAAAGTTTTAAATTAATTTATTATCTATCTTATTATTTTTATTACAAATAGTATTTTTTTCTAATTATAAAAAATTCATTAATAACTAAATCTGCATAATTTTTAACTTTTCTCATCGTAGATTTTATATCTGTTCAGTTTTACAATAAAACAATAATAAGTAAATATTCTAGGTCTTGAAGTTGTTTTACTTCTGGAAAATATTTTATGATAATATTTTTAATAAAAATATAAATAATTTATAGTATAAAAATACACATTATAATTGCTGTTAATTTAATTGTGATAAAGATCAAGAGACATAAAATTAATTCAATCTTAAATGAAATGTTATTTTTGAAGCTTTTTATAAATGATAAATCATTTAATATTAAAAATTAAATAACCATGACTATAACAAAGAATTAAAATTTTAAAAAGATATTTTCCTAAGTTTCAAAATAATTACACTTAAAAATTTTATTACTGATGATAAATTAAATTTAATGTCAGTTAAGAATTTGACTTTCTTTTTAAATTATATAGTGATTCTTAATATTTAATTTATTAATCTTTAAAAAACAGCACCTATTTTTCATCAATGAATACATTATTTGTATGCAAAAGAAATTTCACATAAATTAAACTTCATATATTTGTTTCAAACAAATTGCAAAAATCTTATTAATTCTCTAATTTAAAAAATCATTTTTTTTAATGGCTCAAAATACTTTAATTTTACTAATAGTTGTTCCGACCGAGACCCGTACCCCCCCTACCCCTCTTCTAAAAAATACCCCCTTCACACCCGTACCCCCCCCATAAAATCCCCCATTTCATATGAAATTTTTTATCCGCGCAGTCTGAATCGATTTCCTTCATGACATCTCGTCATCATATATAGATAATTTTTTATATGAAATATCATAAATTTTTGAAAATTTATTCTTTGCTTAATAACCCATAATAGCATATTAATTTCATTTTTTTTTAATTTTTCAACGCTTGCCATTATTTTTTGAGTACATACTCTCATAGGAAATTATTTATTTTATGAGTAACACATTGATAAACATAATTTTATTTTAAAATGATAATTATTTATAAAGTACTTGCTATAATTCTTAATATCTTTGGGTAATGGCCCCCTGCGATGGGCCGCTAAAAGTTTTTTCTATATTTTTCTTAAATTTTATAAAAATCATTAAAACATCAAAGTAACTTGTCATAAGTCATTAATAAGCTCCCTTATGACTTATAAAAGCAGTCTATAACAACAAAAAATATAATAACTTTTATCAATAACATCATAAAATACATTCAATTTTGAAATAATATTATTAATTTTATTAAATATTTTATGATTATTATATTTATTTTTCACAAATTTATACTCTAATATCATTATAAGATGTTATAATTGCGACAAATACAATCATTTAGCATAATGATCTATAATATTACATAAAACATTAATGTTTTGTCGCAATTATAACATCTTATAATGATATTAGAGTATAAATTTGTGAAAAATAAATATAATAATCATAAAATATTTAATAAAATTAATAATATTATTTCAAAATTGAATGTATTTTATGATGTTATTGATAAAAGTTTTTATATTTTTTGTTGTTATAGACTGCTTTTATAAGTCATAAGGGAGCTTATTAATGACTTATGACAAGTTACTTTGATGTTTTAATGATTTTTATAACATTTAAGAAAAATATAGAAAAAACTTTTAGCGGCCCATCGCAGGGGGCCATTACCCAAAGAAATTAAGAATTATAGCAAGTACTTTATAAATAATTATCATTTTAAAATAAAATTATGTTTATCAATGTGTTACTCATAAAATAAATAATTTCCTATGAGAGTATGTACTCAAAAAATAATGGCGAGCGTTGAGAAATTTAAAAAATGAAATTAATATGCTATTATGGGTTATTAAGCAAAGAATAAATTTTCAAAAATTTATGATATTTCATATAATAAATTATCTATATATGATGACGAGATGTCATGAAGGAAATCGATTCAGACTGTGCGGATAAAAATTTCATATGAAATGGGGGATTTTATGGGGGGGTACGGGGGGTACGGGTCTCGGTCGGAACAAATAGTAATAAAATGAACTATTTAAATATTAAATAACATGTGAGATAACGCTTATGTTTCAGATGTTTAATTTAGAAATATCAAATAATTATCTTAATTTTCTCACAAAATTGTCAAAGTTATAATGAGAATTACTTAATAATTTAATAATTAATACTATAAATAATAAGTATTTTCAATCAAAATAATAATATATTAAGCTTTAAATTCTAATTAATAGATTCAAGAAATAAGCCAGTTTGCTATAATTTAAGTGATTATGGAAAATATTTTGAATGATTACATTTTATTAAACACCCTAATTCTCTATACTTTTTTTAATCATAGTCTTTATTTTTCAAGATTATTAAAAACTAATATAATCATTCTTGATTTGGTAATCATAAAAGTAGAAATTAAATTGGACATAATTTATTGTTATTTTAATATTATAAATAGTTATTTTATTTGATAAAATTTAAATATATATATTTTTTAATTATTTACATTTAATAGATTAAAAAAATAGTCTTATTATAAGGTTTTTGATATTAAAACTTGCACTTTATTTATTATGTCTACAATTTTATAAATCATTTTTTATTTTAAATATGTGTTAAATGTTAAACTAGGTTTATTATAAAAAATAAATCATTATTCATTTTCATCTAAATTATACTTTAAGCAAAATATAATTTTTAAAAATTCCAGATCCAATGAATCTGGAATTCCAGTTCTGTATCTGGAACTTTTTTCACCATTCTGGATTTTTTCACCAATCTGGAATTTCAAAAAATTCCAGAATTGTTCACCCCATCCTTTAATTCCATTAGACGTCAATCTTTTATAGAAAAATAATTTGTTTTCAATTGTAAGTATAATTTGATAGTTCATTCTAAAAAATATGATACAATGAAAATTTTTAAAGAATTAATTAAATAAAAAACATTTGATTAATCTTATTTGTATTAAATATCAGAACATTAAACAACTTTTCTCGATGCATCTCAGAGGGAATTAAATTATTTTTACTTTTTTCTTACTATTATTATTATTATCTTTAATTAAAACTTCCTTTAACTATGTTGCCTGCGCTAATATTAAAAGTATAGTTTAGGTTTTAGAGAAAAATTTTACTAATTTAAAACAATAATAATAATAATAGAAGAGATGTTTATAGTATATATTCTATCAATAATATGAGAAATAAAGCTTAGATATATAAAAAAAATACTATAGACCTGTTAAACGAGAACTAAATTTAAGCTTTTTATAGGCTTTAGTGCAATTAAAGCTTCAACATCTAGCTTTTATTGTTAACTTGATAAAGCCCTATATAAAATGTGATCTTACAAATGAAAAAATTGATTCACTATGTAAGTCTAAATTAATATATTGAGTATGTTTGCACCTGTAATAATATTCCTGGCATGAGTATTTATTTAGAAAAAATATATTTCTTTCAGGAATCAATAAAGTGAAAAGAATGCCTTATTTTTGAATTGTTAATTAATTATTATTATTCTAAAATTCTAAACTATATTATGATTTAATGCAACAGAAAACTGCTTTATCATAAATTTTATCAAAGTCTTTTGTTGATGAATTGATTATAAAAACATTTATTTTTAATAACAGAACAGGAAGAATGCTAATTGTTCAATATAAATCTGGCTTGTTTTTTATATAATTTATATGAAAATAAAAATTAGGATTAAAATTCACAAATAGAGATATTTACAAAAAAAGCGAAGGATATTCCAATGGTGAATGATTCAGATATATAATTAACTTTGGCTATGGGTAAGCATCCTCCCCCCATCCTGAAAGCGTTTATTTTTGTAGTCTGATATATTTTTACGCTGAGTAATACTACCCAATAAACATAGGGTATGCACGATTAATTTTCGAGCTATAGTCCCATCTATGAAAAAAAAATATAGATGATAGATAGATAATTTATTAGGAAATTAATATTAAGGGGAAATAATACTGAAGGTAAGTCTTCCTCCCGACCTACCCTCCGGAAGCATCAGGTGTGGTCACCACCAAACTCGACCGTAGTCCAAACACGTGTCCTTTCTTCCATGTAGCCACTCCGGATTTCCAAGCCGGGTCATGTGCTGCCATTTAACGTCATACCAGCTCCGTAAGAGTATCCCGTGCTTTTAACCAGGTACAGACACTACAGAACCCTGGGATATTCCGTGCTATTTACCAGGTACAAATATCAGCGAACCCTGGGTTTCGAGCCCCCTACCCTGTCAGAATTGGTCAGGTGACCAACCGTCTGGACAGTAGGTCCGAAACTTAAATTAAAATATCAATTAATATTAAATATATATATATATATATATATATATATATAAAATTCATAATTAAATTGCAATAATTTTTCAAATTTTTATTCAAAATTTAATTCCTGTTTATTAATAAACTTTAATTCATGATTTACAAATGTAAATTGATTTTAGTTATTCTTCGTATGAGAGCACATTCACAAAAAAACTGAGGTAGCGAAATTAATAAAATAAATACAAAATTTATTTGTAATTGTGGTCAGTGATGCAAGAAATCCTATTGGATAAAGTTAATAAAAAAAAAAAGCATAAGGGTGAAACTATATTTAAAAGGAAAAATAATTTAAAAAATATAAAATAGGGGTTTCTCAGTTTGTATGGAGCCTTCTGTAGAGGGGAGGGTATAGCGGTGAGGACAATTATATAATATAGTCGTTTATTATTTAAAATCCACCAATGTCCAATTAATATGAATAAATCTATTTATTTATTTATTTATTTATTTATTTTCGTATATCATTATTTATTTTAAATAAATTTATTTAAAATACTAATAAGAGTTTTATTTATATTTTCCCAATAATATACAAAATTCTTGATTTTTTTGCATCTTATTTAATTTTATTTAATGTGCCTGATTTTTTTTGACAAGTAATAATAACTATCTCCCTTATTAATTAGGATTTAGTTTTAATTGTCAAATGTTGCCAACATATTTCCAATACATGAAAGAGCTTTCCGACATATTGGATGAGTTTTATGATTTGCTAACTCTAAAAGTTTGTTTAGAAATTTATCGCATTCAAAGAAAATTTTATGAAATTCATCAATAAAGGTCATATTTTTAACAGTTTACATTATATAAAAACGTATTATCTAATCTTCTCCCTCATAATCTAAAAATGTTTTATCTAAATAGTTTTAAGTTTAAATTATAAAAAATTTGAATTGGTAATTAAAAAATAAATTAATGTTTTCCTAATTGTTAAAACAGCTTGTAACATCTTTTGATTATAATCTTGCGAGGATTACTCAATACATAAATAAGATAGAATCTTTATTCCAAGCAAAAATATGATCTTTTAAGGTTAGGTATTTTCAGCAATCCTGCATAACATTTGCACAAAATCAGTATCGATAACTAAATTTCTGCAATTAGATTGCTCATAAGAAATATTATTTAAACATCTCAAGCCTTTTTCTACTAGCCATTCATCTTTTGAATCTAAGAGTGAAACTAAACCTTCAAGTGATTGTTTAGATACCAAAAGATTCATATATTTAGACTTTGCTACTTTGTAAATTATATTGACAACAAATCTTGCTGTATGATACTAAACTTATTAAAAAATGAATTTAATCTTTTTAAAAAGTTTTTCTTTTAGGAAAATTTATAATTTATCTGTATATTAAGAATAAATATGTTAAAGGTTTATAATTACAGGTTTTAAAAATTCATGAAAATACCTGAAGAAATGAAAAAAATTGACTCTCAATAAATTTAGCTACAAAAAGAGCGATTTATCAATACTATTAAGAAATAAATTATGATTTAGATATTATTTTAAAATTATGATAAATGAATTTAAAAATGAGTCGCTCATTAATCTACCTTAAAATAAAAAAATAATTATTCTTTTACTATTTTGAAATAGTCAAGGTGCTTTTAGATTAGTTTTCCCGCTAAAAATCTGATATGTTAATTTTACACTAATTATGTTTACAAAATCATGCACAGTGTAATCTCAAAATTCATTCAATAATTTGATTTTTAAGGAGTGTACAATTCATTAATTAATATATTTCTGAGTCTCATGAAATAAATTAAAACTATGCTAAAATAATTATCTTTTATTTAATTCTATAAATAAATCTTATTTCTATATTATTCATCAGCAATTTCCAAATACTCTGGATCATTTTACTCAAAAGAAGTTAATTTATCAAAGATAGCAAAAGCAAATAGGATCTCAATCATCTATTTACTTTACGAGAGTTCAATAAGTTCTGGTATATGCTCACGCTAAAAATGTATAAAAATTAATATGAAATATTTAAAGGTATTACTAATTAAACATAAAGAAAATTACAAAAATAAATTAAAACATTATTGCTACTAAAATATGATAAGATCATAACTATCAAAATATTATTAATTAGCATATTAAGGATATTTTTAATATATTTCCAATTATTACAAAAGTGAGCTAATTTTAAAATACAATCATTCATATAACAATTTTATTAATTTGTGTTTTAACTTTTCTTATTTTTAGAGCCAATAATTTCTAAGTTATTAATTAGTTAATAAGCATAAAAAAATTTTATACAAATTTATATTGAAAACTAACAAAAAAAAATCAAACTTTCTAATACTCTTTTGTTTTTTTTGCAAAAAATATTATCATCTTTCCTAATTTATATTTTTTAGAGAAAACTAATCTTAAAGCCATTATAAATATTCTTATTTATTTTCTTATGAAGATAAAAATACGGCTAACACTTTTATTAGAAACTAAATTGAAATAACAATTAATCAATTTAACTTGATAATTTGTTTCATATTTCTAGCTCGAATTAAAAGTAGAATGAATATATTGAACTGATAAAAGGAATAAAATCCGAAGTACATTTATATCAACATAACAATATCATCAACCTTCATTTGTTTAAAATAATTACCCTAATTGAAAATAAAAAACTAAATAATTTCAAACAGGAGGTTGCACATTTTATAAATTAACTCTAAAATTTGAAAAACAATTAAACTATCTCTTTTTAATGAAATATCTTTTTTAATCATACATATTTTTTTGATTCTCTATAATAATTTAATTAATATTATAATTATTTATTAAAATTAAACTTTTCGAAAATAATTATTTCAATAACATTTATTATTATTGAATAATTCTTACTTTAAAGTAGAATTTCATTGCTATTTGAGTGAGGTACTTGATAATTTTATCTTGCTTATATAATTTATGATTGAATCTCTTATAT
Organism: Oxytricha trifallax; assembly: GCA_000711775.1. Lineage (NCBI taxonomy): Eukaryota > Ciliophora > Spirotrichea > Sporadotrichida > Oxytrichidae > Oxytricha > Oxytricha trifallax. The sequence goes on along the minus strand of ARYC01003313.1, from coordinate 7,748 downwards.
GCTTCATCCAATATTTACTTTATTGACTAATTCTATGAAATTCCATCTTAAATTTTATGATTAATGCTTGATATATTCTTACTTATAGACAAGGCTTAAAAATTAGCAATTGATGCAGAAATATCTTCCAAGGTTTGGTTATTTTGGTTGAGAGAATATAAATCAAAATATAAAAAATTAAATACAATTTTTTAAAAATAAATATATCACTAGTGATCTTAATTAATATTATAAAAGATTATCAATTTTTTATAGCTTATATAGAGATAATAAATATAAATTTATCTTGATGAAAAAGGATTTCTTAAACCACCTCCCTATTCTAAACCTAGATACTCAAACCCTCCCCACTATAAATACCATTAAACTTTTGAAATTCTTTATTTTAAATATTTTTATTCTTTTTTTTTAAATTTTTAATCTAACTCATTTTTTATTTTTAGGCTATAAAGAGCTGATATAAGATATTATTATAGATTTTTATGCATCCTTCATGATTTGATGACATATGTTTCTATAGGAATATAAATTATAATCCATATTAATTTCAATCTCATGTTACAAAATCATGAACGATGTAGATTATCGAATCATTATGTATATTTTTTATTATTTAATCAAGAATACCCGTGAATGAGATTGATTCAGAACTTTAAGATTAAAAATTTCATATGAAATAAAGTATATTATATATTGTATAAATACATTTGAATTTGGAAAATTAATTAAAAATAAATAAATATAAAATCAAATTAGTGGCAGTTGAAATTGGCTAATTTAAACGATCAAGGGCTCATTCGATAGAGAAATTAAAATTAGCTGGACTTTGTTATTGGCGGTACTATTTTATCTCATCCCTGGAGCGAGATAACTTCACTTTAATGTGAGGGCATAATTTAAATTTAGATGAGTTTAATTAAAGTCGAGTTATCTCGCTCCAGGGATGAGATAAAATAGTACCGCCAATAGTAAAGTCCAGCTAATTTTAAATTCTCTATCGAATGAGCCCAAGATCGTTTAAATTGGCCAATTTCAACTGCCACTAATTTGATTTTATATTTATTTATTTTTAATTAATTTTCCAAATTCAAATGTATTTATACAATAGTGGAGAGGCGTATCTCAGTTAGAAAAATTAATTAAATCAACAATAAATATTATTGATTAACATTACTTAAAATAATATATTTCCTTAATTGTTAATATACATAATGAGAAACAATTATTAATTAAATTTTTCCCAAATTAGATAAATAATGACCAAAAAAATGGCATATTGATTAAATTAATTTTGTGTTATATTTTGAACATTATATTAATTATCAAGTATTAATTTCAATCACTTTTATAACTTAATAAACGAAAATATATAGAGATAAAAACTACTTTGGTCATGATTTAATTAGAATATTAGTTATTTGTATTTAAAATAAAATATTTTTAAATTTTCATTAATGAATACCCTCCTCCCATAAATTTTCAGTTGGTAATATATTTTGACTTGTATTCATTTATTTGAGTTTTACAAATTTAAATTATGATTGATTTATTATATTTCCTGAGAATAAATTGATAATAAGTTATATTTAAATATAATTGATTCTATATCAATTAATAATATAAAATTTATCACTATTAAGATTATTAAAATATGATTTTTTGTTTAAATATATTAAAATTTATAAAAATCAAAATAAGATAATTAATTAAAATAAAATTAAGATTTTATTAAGTTAATTAATTGTGAATAATTAACTAAATTTTATTAATTAAAAATTTAATAAAAGCATTCAACACAATAACCAAAATCATTTTGCCATTACTTAAACTTCACTGTTCCTAATTAATTTTTAAATTATTTAAATAATAACTAGTTAGACTTTCATTTTATTTTTTTAAGGCTTTAGATTATATTTAAAAATTTGACATGAAGTTTGTTAATAATCTTAAATTAAAATTGTTTTTAATATTTTTATTAGATGAATTGTAAGTACGAGCTAACAATAATAGATTTAGTTTATGTTAGCTCATTTTATTATATAAACTATTTTTTAAATAAATATACTTTCATTTCTTAAAAATGTATTGTTTTATTTATAATCTTTCAGATCTTGTATATTATAATGAGTCTAAATCAAAATTATTAAATTTAGGTAATTTACCTTTAAAATACATAATCTTGTTAATCATATTATTTAACTATTAATGACCATGCTCTAATAATAAAATATGTTTAAAATAATATTAAATGAATTGATTTAGCATGGAATATTTAAAATGGCTTATAATCAAGAAAGTATTTTAATTGGTTAAATTTGAATTTATTTATAGTTGTTTATTATTTCATAAGCAAAGTACTTTGAAAATTCATATAATACTTATACATTACTTAATTTTACAAAATATTCTATTTTTGTAAATTCTACTAAAATAAACTGATTCCCAATAATACTGAGAGTCTAATAAATATTTGCAAAAACTCAAGATTGAATATTTTTTTATTTTTGCTAAAAGAAAAGTATTTGTTAAGCAAGCTGCTTAATAAAAATAGAAATCAGCTTATTTAACATAAATAAAAATTAGCTAAGAAATTCATTTCTATATTTTTATTTGCTAATTCAATTTCAATCTTAAAATTTAATATTGATTTTTTCTTTGAAAAAAAAATATTACTATTTTACAAAATTTGTTTATAATTTATTAAAAACATTTCAATAATTAATAATAAGAAATATTTCAAAAATCAAATATTTGTTTAGAATGAGTATGCTTGTTAGCCTGAATAACTTTTTAGAAATTGAGATTTCCATACTCTTTCAAATGTTTTCTAGAAATATATTTAGCTAAAATAGAAATATTTGAGTGAATTAATATGAATAATCAAGATTGTACATTTCTCTTTATTTATATTGATTTATTTATATTTTTAGGTACTCTACCGCATTTATGCTGTTTTGCGGTAGAGTACCTTAATTATATTAATAATGAAAATATTTAAATTTAAATGCTATGAATAAATATGAAATGCAGTTTGTAGGAAGAGTAATATGTAATTTAATTATTGTAGAAATACATTTGAATTTGGAAAATTAATTATAATTAAATTAATAATAAATCAAAATCGTGGCAGTTAAAGTTGGCCAATTTAAACGATCTTGGGCTCATTCGATAGAGAATTCAAAATTAGCTGGACTTTACTATTGGCGGTACTATTTTATCGCATCCCTGGAGCGAGATAACTTGAGTTTAATGTGAGGGTATAATTTAATGAATTTAGAGGCATTTAATTAAAGTGAAGTTATCTCGCTCCAGGATGCGATAAAATAGTACCGCCAATAACAAAGTCCAGCTAATTTTGAATTCTCTATCGAATGAGCCCAAGATCGTTTAAATTGGCCAACTTTAACTGCCACGATTTTGATTTATATTTAATTTAATTATAATTAATTTTCAAAATTCAAATGTATTTCTACAATATTATTATTAATCAGAGAATTATAAATTAAAATTATAGCTCTTAAAATATTCAATCTTTAAGTAAAGTTGCCTTAAAAAGTAACAATAACCTAATATTAATTAAAAAATTTATTAAATAAATATTTCATGCATTTTCTGTAAAAAGTAATGCTGTATTTAACTTTATTTATTTAATTTAATTAATATAATTAAGGTACTCTACCGCAAAACTGGTTTATACATAAAAATCTGCGGTAGAGTACCTAAAATATATATATTTTAGTAAAGTAAAGTAAGAATTAACTCAGGTAAGGTGTTAATAATAATTGAAATTAAGGTTTATTATTTAACTTTTTGAGTAATGGAGTTTTAAGTTAAGCATGACAATCATGTTGAACATTTTTCTTTTTGTTCAAGGAGCGGTCTCTGGTGTTGCTTCGATGAGTTTAACAGTATTGATGTTGAGGTAAGTGCCACTCCATTACTGCTGTTTATAGGCGACCACTGAATGAAGAGCCTGATTAGTGACCAGGCATACATATGTAGTGATCAAAGCTGGAGGCAAGAGATCCTTAGCCGATGACAACCGTTGGCGGGTGGTGGGGTTCGAACTAGGCTCCTCCAGCTGCATGGCGAGGTGGCCACACCCTCGCTGCCTGGTCACTGATCAAATATATATTTATTTTAATATTAAATTCAAAAATGTGCAAAGTTCATTAGATTAATTTATTCACCTATAATTATGCTATTTTAGCTAATTATGCTTGTAAAACTTTCTTTTTTTAATCGTTTGGGACTTTATTTGGGTCTTATGTGGCAATACATAATATCTGATTTATGATTCCAAAACTGTAAAGCAAGCTCTTTTATTTGTGTTGTTAATAATAGAATATCACTATTTGTATAAAAGTTCTTATAATATTGTCAAACCTAACATTGAAATGTTTAGAGCCCTTAATAATATACCTCAAATAATCAAATTTATTTTTTTGGTAAAAATGGCTTTGAATTGACATATAAAGATAGATCCTCATAATTTTGTGAAAGAGCTTGTGGCTTCATTACTCCACAGTATTTTAAAAATATTTTTTTACAATATCAAAAGATTTTAAGGTCTTTAGACTCAGTCATCTAACGTTTCAATTACACTTCTCATAATGATATTATAATTTTACTATTGATCTATTCCACTCATCTTTATTTAGTGAAGACTAGCACTACTTTTATTAATCTCTAATACAGAAGAAATTTAAATAAAATATTTGGAAACAATCATTGTAAATCAAATTGATTATTCTCCGATTATTGAAGACTTGATACTCTTTCTAACTGCTGGAGTCATTAGTATACTAGGAGTCTATGAGGCTTAAAATAATTTGGAAAAAAATAACATAAAGTTTCAAAATTTTTAAATTATTCTCCTGTTTAATAAAGTTTTAACTTTATAATTTGTTTTAATTTTTATTTAAACTAAAATTAAATTTTAATTTAGGCTTTTATTAAGAAATGATAAAATATTAAAAAGCTTTTGATTTTATTCTCTTCATCTATCTATTAAACAAATTTATGATATTTTAATCTTACTTTATGGCGATAATTTTTCATTATGTATTGTAGTATACTAAATATATATTTTCGTTGTTTATGCTTATAAATTCGAATAATTTCACTAAGATTTTCAAGAGTATTTTCGCAAATTAAAAATTGAAATATTTATTTAAGATCAGCATTTCTTACGAAATCTTTGATAATTTTTAGCAGTGGAATTTTGCAAAATTAATTATAATAGAGGTGATAAATCAATTAAATAGATAAACTAAAAAATAATATTTTACTTATTATTTTAAGTATATATAATTTACTTAAATTAATAAAACCCCAAGAGTAAAATTTGAATTAATTGTGAATTTGAAAATAAATAAATATAGTATTTTTATTATTATAATTACTTTTGGTAGCTTTTAGATTAATTAACATAGTACAATATATATATAGGGGTGTCTTAATAAAACAAAAAGCTACCAAATTATTAAGACTCATTTGATTAAATTTTATTTATCCTTATCTCCTAATATTATAATAATTTTGCCTTCAATCGACAACCCTGATGCTCAGCCCAGATAACAGGGTGACAAATACGATAATTAACTTCCTATCCTCATTGCCAGTAGAGCTTGACCTGCGAGTGCTGCCGCCAAACCTTCGGGCCCTCCTCGCACCATCGCATACTTTAGAGCCAGACATCTTTGAGATACGATTTCGATGCTTTTTAGATAATATGACCGTTGGTTAAAGATCTTAGAAAGAGATTGTGGACATCGCTTCAACCATCTTTGGAGACAGTGTTATTACTGAATATAAGGAGATGGTGCACTCGATGGATGAACTACACTTGTCAGTCCGCAAGCTTACATTTGCTGAAGATTGTACTAAATTGAGAATGATTTAAACAGAGGAGACGATGGAGGCCACTATCTGAGATGCTACAAAAGATCAAAGTGATGGAGACGCGCCCAAGGCTAGAGGTGGGGGCCCTATATAATACTCAATGGCAAAAACTCCAATAGAAAATGAAGATTTGACAATAGAACAAACCTTGAATCCTTACAACCATAATTAATAGGAGATGACACCCTCAGCAGGTTCTAGTAGAGGATGTACAGATCCTTTACCAAGGTACTCATCACTGGGTGACTTATTTCCTGACTTGAGCAATAAACTTAGCAATTTACTAGAATAAATTAAACTAAAAAATAAACAAACAATATAAATCCAACCCACCCACAAATAACCGTTAGACAAGAAGTTGCCTAATTAACCAGCATCTGCAAGGCTAACGGACACCCAACTCCAAGAAATGTATATCAAGGCGACCACAGATCAGAAGCACTTCCAGAACTACTACCTAACGACGCTATCGCTACTTAATACAGCTGAGAGAAGAGAGCATGATGCCTAGAGGGAGCAGGTTAATTTAATCATGCTTGTCTGGACGCCATTAAACGGTCAAGGGAGTCTCGACTTAAGGATGATTAGGAAACTCAAAAATGCTGCTAGCACAAATATGTGAGGACTAGGTTATTCCAGAAAACAATATTCAAGAAGCATTCACGGTACTGCCTGCTGAAGCCCGAGGTTAACGGCTACATTTCAACAGCCATCAGCAAGCTACGACTCCTTGTGCAGAGGCTCTTCAATGCAACCAACGATGGAATGGCCAACTAAATGTATACACTATTCAATGACACTCTTCAAACCAACACCTTCTCCAAGCGCACTCTCAAGATGGTACATGCAAGCAGAGAGTATCAAAGAACCCATAGAATGCAGTAAGATTAGAACCGACAGTAGGTCAATGATGCGATAGCTAGGGACCAGTAGATATACAAAACATTGTGGAGTATTGACCCTTCAAGTAATTCAAGTCGTATGCCTATAAAGACAGCCATACCAGATCAAAGTTTAGAATAGGACAACTAACCGTTAGATTCTAAAAATGATGAGATTTAAGAAATCGACTTTAACAATTAAGCATCACCATAAAAAAAACATAAAAGTAAACATTAATAAATTATTAAAACCTAATTAGCGACCAAAGCTCCACAAGTGCCGATTAAAATCAAAGAGGGTAGCATGATTTATTCTAAATATGTGACCAGCACTCTCGTAGAAACAAACTCCCTTCGCAATAGGATGTCTGCAGTAGTCAAGATTCTTAAAGCCTACAAGACCTCAGAGGATGGAGCTGAAGAGTGGAAGCTGAGGATTGTCAAATTGTTCCATGAGTTGATATTGGAGTGAAGCCAGATTTTGAAATACAAGAAGTAGGATGTTAATAACTATCTCATTTCTCAGGAACGGCTACCAGATGAATGGGAAGTGTTCGACTTCCATAATTTACTTGACCCCATCTCCAAAAAGCTCATATCGAAGAAGGAGCGCACACTTAAGAACTCAAGCAAACATTCGAGCCATCCAAAGCGCAATTCTCGGGGTATTGCATTCATACTTTAGCAATAAGATACGCTGCACATTACCACAAGTAGTTGTTTGGAAATAGTGGAGAGGTTCACCGAGTGCGCAATCTCTGTCCAGTGCAATCACAGACTTACTACAGTCCTCTGTATGGAGATGATAGCAAGTAACCTATGCTTGGATGTCAAGTGTAAGGAACGAAAGATAGAGGGTACTCACAATGCAGTTGGTAAGAGAAAGCTTATGACTCACTGGCAAGTTAACAGCAAATTAGAAAGTCAACTCAAAGCGTTGAAGTAAATGGAACACCACGCTGC